>JAOVYW010031599.1:0-18549 GCA_025775045.1 Hiodon tergisus
AGGGTTGTGTGTGTGTGTGTGTGTGTGTGTGTGTGTGTGGGGGTGGGGGTGGGGGGGGGGGCTGAACACACACACAGGCAGAAACACACATCCACATAGCTGCAGAACCACTTACAGGAACAAATGAGCAGTTTATTTACTCACTAAGAATGCACCAAGTAAATGATCAACTTCCAGGTTATTTTTCCCTTAATGAAAGTCCTTCACAGGTGAACCTGTGCACACCACTTTGTGCAGTTATAAATCATTTATGTATTCATACCATGGTCATTTCAATTTTAAAATCAGAAAATGATTGTAACAAAACAAAATTAGTTTTCTTAAAGTATTTACTGCATCCATTTGCACAGACTCCACAGCTAGTTCCAATGGAGATTATAACATGAATGGTAGCTTTACCAGTGCTATTCACTTCCACTAGACCCTACCTAATGTGGGGGCTCTGAGCAGACATGAAGGGGATCCGAGGGGTTGGGGGTGGGTCTCATTCTAGAGAAAGGATTCACACTGCATTAGACCACAAAAAGAAGAATGGACAGAAACAGTTCATTGAGCGTAAAGAGGGTTAAGAGCTCCCCATTTCTATATTTCTTAATGAAGAGTTGAAGCAATGTGTTTAAAAGAATATGGAGGGATAAAATCTACTACTGTATCATTACAGAAACAGCTACCGATAATCATAATTGGTGAATTACAAGAGGCATTGATAGAAGGCTGATTCTAGGATCATCCCTATTTAATCCCACAAATGGCTCGGAAGAGCTAATACCAGTTAAAATGACCCTTTAGACAATACGCATAAGTGGGACATATTTCATATCAAGTTTAACAAGCATGGACACACCCTCTGGCAGGGTTTTAAAATCAACCATTCATGCTGCAAGTTGTAACCTGTTGCAAGTTCTGTTGCAACTCTTGGTTCTACATTGACTGTTTAGATAGGAGTTTGCAGATGGAGTAGGATCACGTGTAATCACGTGTTGAAAATCAGAACCGATGATCTTCTTAGTTGCTGAGAGTAAACACGGACACGCAAAACACACCAAGTGTACTACAATGAGATGAACCTGGGATCAGATAATCCTAGAAGAGTTTGTTGCAATGGGACATAAATTACTCCAAAATCCAGGTTCACACTGGGATTAAGTGGTCCTGAGATGATCCACAATGCAGAGACTAAATCCTGAAGTTACAATTGACCCAATGTGTTCTTTGCTAAGGACTGGTTCAGGCAGATCTTTCTATTAGAGGGTCATACTAAAGTTCACACAGAACCCAGACATCAAGATGCACACACTGTGGGAACAATAAATAAACCAAACATGGCCAGCAAAAACCACAACATGAATCCCCCACTTACACAAGTCAAGCCATGCAAACACCATGCACAGCATTCACAGACAATGCGGCATCATTGCCACTTGAACAGTACACATGCATCAAACAGTAGTCTGGAACACAGTTAGGGGGGTCTAGACGGAATCAGATCAAACTGGTTTACAACTAGAAAGGGAAGAGAGCAATAGGTAAAAAATGAAAAATGAGTTGTGGAGCGGAAGAGAATGGCCGAGTAACGCATAACGTCAAGATAAAGCAGACCTTAGTCTCATGTAATTGTGAAAGGGGTATTGTTTATTGTCCTTACAGGATATGCTGTTTACCTGGGTATTAAAGGCTAGAAAGTATGCTACCAAACAGTGTGGAAACACATGCACACACTAACATAGACACACACAAACATTTTCTCCTCAGTATTTCCCTTCAATACATCTATATCTTGTTTACTCTGCTCTCCTCACATGGAAGAATATGATGGAGAATAATTAAAAGAGAATTCTCAAAAACGCTCAGCTTTTCTGTGAATGGTGTGAATAGACACACACACACAAAGACCATCATTGTGTCTACTGGAATAGATTAGGATTAGGCCTAGTCCCTAATCTCTATGCGTTCCCTCAGATTCAATTCACTAGATCTGGATGTGGATTATATCCCCATATTATAGCTGTGCACAGACAGGAGAAATTCATAGAAAGTTCAAAAAAGGGACAAAAATAGAATGCTGAGAAAATAAAATAAAAGATTAGACTATATTCAGTAAATGTATAAATCACATTTTTCCCCATTAATCTCTTCCTACATGTAAAGTCTGTGTGCTTCAGAGGCTAATGGTCCGCTTTAAATTTGTTCAGACAGATTGAAGCCAGTAAAATGTGGACTGAATGAATGTGATTTGGCACCAATAAACATTTTGGACCTTGAACCTAGTGGACTTTCACCCCATTGTCAGAACAGTAAGACCAAAGAAAAGTGGAAATATGTGATAAGTAAATCAGGTGGAATGGCAGAAAACACAAAATTCAGATGAGAGTGAAGGGATAGTAAAAAGGAGAAAACAGTGCTTGTCCAGCCTAGCGAGGTGGAGATAGGGAGTGGCAGGTACAGAGTCTGACTCATACTTGGCTTGTGTGATGGAGGCTGAGAAGGAACAGGCTGAAATAAAGGGAGGCCTGACACACTGACTAACTCAGTAGTTGCGAAACTGGATTATTGGGAACATACTGTAATGTCTCTGGGGTTCTGGATTCCCACACTATAGTACTATCAACAATACAGACATAAATTATCACACTTCAGGCATTTGGGCAGAAGGAATTTTGCTTTCTGCATGGCCACGAGTCAGAATTTCAATGCTGTCTTTACTGAAAACACTCATCCTTCAAGTGAAATGCCTTTAAGAGTAACCCCCTGACACTTTTGGGAACAGGCGAGTATACAGTAGAACAGCATGACCGCTGTGATTAGCAGCTTAAAAAAAAAAAAAAGATTGGGAACAAATCTAAACTTTAACAACTAGCTAACTGTATTCAATCAAATTGTATTGTATTTTGTTGCATCTTCTTTCACATAAAAAGAAAAGATGATTACATGCAGTTATGTAAAGCGTGATTAGTGGGTATCCAAATTTTTATTAGATCAAAGTCAAAGTCAGGGGAATGTTGGAAGTGTGGTTTCCCAACACAAACTTCCACAGTGCATAGGTGTTCGTGAAATAATAGTAGTTTGTGAATCTATTAGTAACGTTAGCATACTAGTATACCTATTTCTAATAGCCACACTGACACACAATAAAAAGAGCAGACAGGTTTAGCACATGAGAAAAAATTTACTCACAGCTTGACGATCAGACCACAGGCCCTCAACTGGCATCACAACATTGCTAAATATCAAGTTCCAAAAATTCCAAAAATACCACAAACGATTCAACTAGTGGTGAACATTTCAAACAGGTTGGTCGTCTCACACACGCACACCTGTCAATTCCAACTGGTTTAATAGGGCAAATCAACATTGAGTTTATGTCTAATTGGCAGATTAACCATCTGATAAAAAAACTCTCTTTAATGGAAAGTTGATACACATATGACCATCAACTGCTGTCCTTTTACCAGATAACTCTTCTAAGACACCAGAGGAAGACTTCAGGGAAAAACTAAAAAGAATGAATTATACTCATAAAACTGCCCGTTTGTGTGTGGGATTGAAAGTGTGTTTCTTTGTGTGTGTGTGTGTGTGTGATCTGATGCCCAAAAAAGAGGAAAGTCACCTACCTACATGCAGAACATGCTGTTGACGTCATGTGTGACATAGGTATACATATTTGTGTCTCACACACGGCAAGGGTGTGTTCAAACCAGTCTGATCCTGAGCATGTTGATTACTGGTGTAACACCTGAGATTTATGTCATATTTGCACAGTGGGACACATTTGGGAGACCAGCAAGTGCTCTGGTCCTATGTCCCTTTCCCACCATGCTCTCTCACACATAAAATACAACTATAACTCACATAGACTCCTCTTAACCATCATATTATCGGCAGCCCTTAAATCTGAGGCCCAGTGTCCTTTTTTCTAATAAGTAAACCTTTTCCCCTGTGTGTTCAATTCTACTGGCATTGTCACCTGTCACCTTGGGTTCCTCTTTCTGCCTCATTATGTTACAGCCATGCTGAAGCTGGCAAACCCATATATTGCAGAGATATGAATATAAAGTTAACTACCAGGAAGTGAAATAACAGGATGCCTCAACTTTATTCGTAATCCTTGAAATAATAACCAAACTCCAGCACACAAGGATAGAGTTTGTATAATTGTATTTATCATGCTCATTAATGTAGCGTTACTGTCCGGTACAGTAATTATATAATTACTTTAAGCTTCTATTATCTGACAAATGAATCTGCAGTACTTTCCGTACTTTGCACCGACGTCTGTCATTGACAAGTATTACGGGCTTCTCACAATCGAGGAGATAACCGGTGTATTTCATAACCTGCAGGTGAACACATAACAGCCCAGATGTTCACCCGCAACACAAGGGTCAAAGCTATGTAACGACAAGTAAGAAAGAAAACTTAAGCGGGAGTAATGTGGAAGAGGTCGAACAGCATACCTACTTAATTTAAATGGGGCAACGTATGCAGAACGTAAGCGTTTAAAACTTCAACAAACCCCAGCCCAACGTTTAAACTTATCCAAGATATATGGCAATTGAGTGATTTACAACGTGTAAAACTAAGTGAAATCGAAGGTAAATCACAAACACGTAGCCCAATACGAATACAAATGCGACACACACAGATATTTGTGATGATTGGTACTCACTTTGGGTTGGTGCTGTTCCAAAAGACAGTGTGCCTCTCAGACGATGTGCAAGCCCCGACACTCAATGCGATACACACCATCCACATCAAATCCATTGTCAATTTCTGCAGAGAGCCGAAATCACTGTTTAACTTTAGCCTGAAGAATACTTGTAGTATCTGTTTAAGTTAGGCAACTAAATAGCAACTGGCTTACGCAAACAGAATATCTCGCGAAGCTTAACATAAACCTGAACGATCACAAATAAGGACTGAATCAGTTGTGAATGATTTACGAGAAACACTGCCGTTTTGTAAAACTCAGACCACGTGTAACCACGCCTTCCATTTTTAGAAAGCCAATAGACTGAAAGGATTTATTTGGAACGCTTTCTGAGAATTTTAGCTACTGGATAAATTAGAACATCCCTTCAATTCAGATTAATAAATGATTTGCATTTTATTGATAATTCCAAGGACGA
The DNA here is from genome assembly GCA_025775045.1 of Hiodon tergisus. Taxonomy (NCBI): domain Eukaryota; kingdom Metazoa; phylum Chordata; class Actinopteri; order Hiodontiformes; family Hiodontidae; genus Hiodon; species Hiodon tergisus. The sequence goes on from JAOVYW010031599.1 coordinate 5,127, forward strand.
CAGTTTGTTTTCGCGATTTCTATGTTCTATGTAGATTATGCATTAGACCATTCCATCTCTCCACCTCTTTCAAACGAGCAAAATCCCCAAATAAACACCTGTCATAAAATATTTAAAACGTAATGGATACAATACATCCCATTGCCATAATACGCAAAACACGAAGTAACATTAGTTATCTCTCTCAAATATGTCAAACATGCTTTATTGGCATGACATTACAAAAATCTAACAAAAAACATACCAGTGTATAAACAGAAACCAAAAGGAATTACAGTAATTACTAGTTAACTAAATGTTAAAAGTGTTTGATCTTGTTTGATAATAATACGTTATTATATAATGTTTGCATGTTATCAGAAGTATTATGTATTATCATAAATAAAAAATAAAATAAAATGACGTGACATGATGGTCATTATTATTTGTATTATTATTAATAATAATAATAATTGTATCTCTTTTCCCACTCTTTGATTTATAGTTGATCTACTCAAACAGTTTTAACGCTATTCTCCTATATTTACTGTGTCCCTAATATGTGTCTTACTCTCAGTCTCATGTTTAGCGTAAAGGGATGTCTCAATTACATGTACACATATTAACATACACACTTAATTACATACACACACTCACACACACTGAGAACAGCCCTGTCAGAAACTGAACATTGCAGTACACAAATATATCAGTCTGGTTCCCCACAGAAAAACCCAAAGACTGCTAGTGAATGTGTGATCTGTGTGATCTGTCAATTGTGCACCATCGCCACGCTCTTCCAGCCCCAATCATAAAACCTGGGAAAGTCAGCTCATCAGGCTCGGCCTGCTCTCAGGTAAGGGCCGTTACTGACTTAGCCACAGAGGAGGTCTCCTTTTGGCTGATTTTAAGTTACTTTTGTTAACTTTTAAGGTTGTAAATGTAACAGATATTATATGTCTCGTATGTTCGTTCGAATCTATATACACCAAGAATAACCAAATCAAAATCTGGAGGTAGAGCATTTGCATATAGAGCTCCACAACTATGGAATAGCCTCCCAAAATTTGTGTGGGAATCGAACACAGTCTCTATATTTAAAGCAAGACAAAAAATTTATTTATTCGAACTTGCATATAGTCAATTGGGGGTCTGTGACGGTGAAGGGATTGGTGGCCATTAGACATTTTTGGTGATAAAACCATTCCTGTTGTCACACCATCATTGGTGGTTCCCCCCTTGTTGGCTGGGTTCTGCCTTTGGTGGGGCGGGATGGGTTCGGACCACCTTCATGGCCATGTGTTGTTTCCGGCACTCACCCTCTTTATAAAAATAAATTGATTGATTGATTGACATAGCTGTAGCGACCACAATGGCTAGTTATCTGAAACATGTTTTACACAGCCTCACAGCATAATGCCCTATTGACTCAACGTGTGAATTCCGTAGAAATGTCAGTTGGACATCATATAACGGTATGTTTTGATTATGTTTTTCCAATTTAGAAACTCTCCAAGTACTTAAAGTCTCTGGGAGTTCCACTTTCCAGTAGGCTCATCAAATTACAGACCCAGACACTGGCAGGTGCATTTTTATGCTGCTTTTTGAATCAAAAATATAAATCAAACAAATTCTTGATACTACACCAGCCATAAACACACTGCTTTCCTCTCCATAGACCGCATCACCCTCATCAGGGTTTACCTTGCAGAGCATGTGGCAGGAGGCAACATGGGAACCTGCATATGGAACCCACCCCCAGACCAGATGGGCCGCCCTTGACTGCTTTCACCTCTCGAATATAACACTTTCAACCTTCCCTAAGTTCTAAAAGTTATCAATTTTTGCATTACGTATAACAGCAAAATCATTTGAAGGTGTCCTGGGTACACCCCTGGGTGCTACAGAGAGTTCAGCAGTGGCCAGACACAGGGCAGCTAAGGGTTCTTTTCAAGTTTAACAAAAGTACGAAACATTTTAAGAAAAACACCCTTTATAGGAGAAGAGCTTTTTAACCAAAGAACAAACCATGCAAACTAAAGCACAGACATTCAGTCTAAAATACTAGCTTGTTGTCCAAGGTGTCCAGGTGGGTTGGTAAAATAAAAATACCAAAATACCAAAAACTAAAATAACAACACTAGAGCCATGAAATATATATATATATATATATATATATATATATATATGTATACAGTACTGTGCAGCAAAAGTCTTAGGTACACGGAAAGAAGATGCTTTCAAAAATAATGAAACTAAATGTTTCTGCATATAAAATGTATAAATACTATAAAGGACAATAAACAAAAACGGATTAAAAAAACAACAAAATGAGAGGGAATATTTGTTGTGAGCACCCTTTGGCTTTAAAACGACATCAATTCTCTTAGGTACACAGTTGTGCAGTTTTATTAGATAATTGGCAGGTAGATTGCTCCGAGCATCTTGGAGACCTTGCCATGGTACTTCTGCAGACTTTGGCTGTCTGCCTTGCTTCTGTCTGTCCAGGAAATCACAGACAGCCTCGATGATGTTGAGATCAGGTCTCTGTGGAGACCATACCATCTGTGGCAGAAGTCCTTGTGGTTCTTTCAGAAAATGAATGTTTGAACATCTAAAAAAATAGTTTTTATACGGACAAACTAATTCAGAAGACAAAACATAAACTTGAAAGACTACATTTGTGTAAAAAAGCTAGGGTGCCTAAGACTTTTGCACAGTACTGTATATACAGAGCTGGGTGGCCCTACATGCTCACTATGCAAGTTGCTTAGGGCCCCGCAAATTACGCAAGGGCCCCGCCTCCCCCTCGCAAATGGTTTACATGGCTCACGGGTCAGGTAGGAGGGCCCCTTAGCAGAATTTTGCATAGGGCCCCAGGTGTCACAGATCCTTCGAACCCACCTACCAATTACACTCAACTCCCTCACTCTCCGGAGAACTGATCACCCACACCTGTCACCTATCATTACATTAATCAACTCCTCTATAAAAGTTTCACTCCCCTTCCATTCAGTGTCTGGTCTCAACTTTGTGTACAGACTCACTTATCCATATCCGTGTCAGTATTCTGTCCATAAGCTTTCCTCTATTTTACTGAGTGCCGTCACGTTATTACTTACCTGCTGTCTCTGTTTTGTGTGTGCATGTCAATAAATACCTGCTTGGGTTTAAACAACGTCTTCGAGTCAGAGTATACGTGACACCAGGGAGGTCAGGACCGGCTCTGTGTATATACAGTATATATTCAATATTCTATTCTTGTAGCAATACAGAGCAATGTTGATATGATCCACAGCAATTCTGATCATGTAATAAAAGCTCAGTAGTAGTATTTATTTAGGCATCTTGAAGGATTTGGGCTGAGACAGCATAAATTAGAAAGAAATCTCGGGTGTGGGATCATACCTGGCAATTAAGGTGAGGTTGTTTACATACATAATGAGACATCAAGAATCAAGAACAGCAATCAAAGGGGGTTAGGTTTGGTAAAAGTGGGAGATTCTCAGCAGCAATGCCCCCGAGGGAAGAATTCTGAGTCATTTATACTATCGAAGCACTTACAAATTTTCACCTTAAACTGTTCAAATAAAAGACTCCAAAAATTGTATTTCTTGGGAGCAGAATGATGACAGAATAGCTGGATGCTACTTTAATATGATATTTTCTACATTCCTTATCAGAACAATTTAACTATTACTATTAGCTTTCAGACAGTAAAATTGAATTAGGCATTTGTCAAAATAATAGAGTTGGTGTCAACATTTTAGGTTCATTTTTTCTTTTGAAAGTTTCATTTGGAGTATTACTGAGAATTGCACACAAAACCGTAATGGGAGTCAGAGCAAATTACCTTGAGGAGTATACAAACAGACAGGCAAGTTGAGTACGTGTGTGGTCTCGCCCCCTGTGAATAACCATGATGGCCCCGAGCATTGTGGCCGAGGTGGTCTACTCTTTATAATCCCCTCTCCTTTTTTCCCCCCTCAGGTCCCTTGAGATTAATGCTTTTTTAAAGCTGCTCTTCCCTTCACATTGGCACACTCCACCAAGCTGCTCCACGTGCATTAGCATATAGCTGGCTTCCAGTGTCACACTCCTAAACAATGTTGTCCATGTGTTTGTTTTGAGTACATGCACGGGGTAAATGAAAGGACTAGTCATAGCTGCTTACTCTATTACCTCTGGTAAAATAAATACCATCACCATTACTACTTATCTTTTGTTTTTCGCCGGTTCTGATGCTCCCCTACCATCTTCTGGCCTCTGCTCTTACAGAGCTCTTAATAGCTACTTAGTGATCCCAGATGGACTATCATTACTTGCTGGAGGCATATATGTGTTGCTGATGTGTGTGTGTATGTGTTTGTATGTGTGTCTGTAGAGGACTACGGGTATTCCGTTTTTCATGCTGAATCTGCGGATGAGAATATATTTGTGTTATGATGGCCTTATGGGTTTGAGTAGAATATTAGTTTTATATAGTTACCTCCATGTGAATTTGAGCAGTACTGGCACTAAGGAGGAGCAGGTTTGAGTCACAATTCCTGACTGAAGGGTGGCCATCCTGAAAGTAATAATGTTGTAAAGTCTCCTTACCAACAAAGTCTCCTTACCAACTGACTGTTGGTACAGCAACCTGTTTTCCAAAATGCGTATTTTCTCATTTCCTTGTGTGCAGGTTTTTTGTTTAAATACAGTCAGGATCATTGAATTAAAATGTCCTAGAACATGGTCCTTACTAAAACATATTACAACAGCTTGAATATTTTTACAACCCAAAACCCAATATGTTGGCCTTGGCATACTTATAATCTGAGTCAGCAAAATATGCAATCAGCATTATTCTCACATTTACGGATCCTTTAGAAGTACTTTTATATTATTATTATTATAACTCTGCCCCTCTGCAAATCCCGCCCCCCCCCCCCCCGACACTTCGGCCATTAGAGTTTATAGTTGCTAAAACACATCATGAGGAGTAAATAAATGTCTCATTGGACAAAGATATTTTATGTGTTATGCCATAGATCGTTTATTGGAATTTTCATTTGTGGATTTCAGTTCAGCTCGGGACAGTTCAGACCAGGAGAGTTATTTTAAAACAGTATTGATATAGGAAAGACTGTAAAATACTCTAAATGGACAGAAGCTCTTAGGACTAGAGCATATTCAGAATAAAATTAATCAATAGGAATTCAGTCCAAATACTAAGAATTGTACGTATTGGTCTATACATGTTTTTTGGGGGTTTTTCTGTGTGTGTGTTTTTCCGATTAACAAAAACAAAAACAAGTTGTAACCAGAAAAGGACTGACTTGTTACTGGTCAGGGGAACTGAGTGGAAAAAGGGTCTGACCAAACTTAGCTTTGCAATTTTAAAGTTGAATATAAATAATATATGTAACATATATAATATTTTCATGCATTCATTATCCATAACCAGTTATCCAATTTATGGTTGCAATGAAATTGATCCTAACTGGGCAGACACAGGGTACATTCAAGACTGGACGCCAGTCTGTTGCAAAGCAGGACACAGACAAGTCTAATTCCACAGTCACCAATTGACCTAACACACACATTTTTGGACAGTGGAAGGAAACTGAAGAACCCGGGGGAAACCCAAATGAACATGGAGAGAGCTTCACACAGTGACCCTGGAGCGGCAAGGCACCAATGCTAACCATTGAGCCTGAGTGCCATCTTTTACTACAATCAACATGATGTTACTCAAAATAAACATGGTTCTCATTAGGATGTTTATACATTTGCATCTATGGACTACAGTTGAATGAAACTGTTGACTGTGTCTCTTCAAGTTTGCTTTTCCTTTTCTACAGGTAATTGTACTACAGGTGAATGCGCAGACATGCACAATATTTCATTTTCTCTAAACATGCATGTGTGTACTGAGTGTATCCCAGCATTTATGTTGTTTTGTGTGTTGCGTGCTGCTGAAGAGTTTAAGTGGTGCCCCCCTCCCCCTTCTCACTATTCTGGGAAAGTCCTAATGACAGTGTTTCAGCATGTGGTTGGCTGTGTGGTTCAAGCCTGTACTTAGCCAACCTCTCTCCCTCTCACTGCCTCCATCCTGCTCTCAAACACTCGCCATTGTCTGTCCCCACATCTTTACCACTGTATTTCAAGTTTTCTCTGTCCTTATTACTCTCTATGTTAGCAGTTACCCTGGCTTTAATGCTCTGCTTTTTCTTTTCATTAATTTCACCCCACCAAACTCTATCTCCATCCAATCTTGGTAGTGGATAGAGTGTTGTCACTGGGACCTCCAAAATACATGTGTTTTTATTACCACTAAGGAACTGAGTTCCTTCCACTTTCACTGGTAACTCCCTCCCATCCGCTCACAGTCCTTTGCTGTAAACCCCACCACAATCATAAGTAACGCATGTACCATCCGTCTGCAGCCACCTCTGGATTAACCAAGACATCATTACATTCCAAGGGTCACTGGTAAATGGAACACATTTGGGTTGGATATTTCAGAACTTCACCAATGCAATACCTAAATGTCCAATGTTAGGCCAACTTTGCTAAATGGAACTTAACGTGTTGTAGCTTGCTGCTGATATGTTGATTCACAGCCCTTAGTTGCCTCCATCTCTTCCATCTTGAGGTTTTATATAAAAATCATTTTTTTAAAGTTTTAAATAAAGCTCTGTTTTTTATATAAAGGACAGAGCTTTATATAAAACATTAATAAAACATAATTATTTATTAATAGCAATTATTTTATATTGCAGTACTCTTTCATATAAAGCTCTGTTCGCCGCCCTGAAACTGTGCATAGTGTCACAAGCTTGCACAGTGACACTTGTGACACTAGTGTCACCTTCACTGGTTCATGATCCCACCAAGCTACATTCATACAAGCAAGTTATGGCAATCTTTATTTTGACATTTAAACAGTCAATAAAGTCCATCGGCTGAAAGGTTGCTCTTTCTCTTCCCCTGTTCAATTTCCTAAAGCTGTTTCCTGGACCAAAAATGGCATGCACAAATAATTGTGTCCCCCTTCACTCATACTCTCTGTTAGACATAACCCTAGTCAGTGACTAAGCTAAGATAATATAGATTAGTTAGTAAGCTTAGCCTAAATGAAAAAGCAGCAGTACCTCCATCTAAAATACATGCAAGGTTCTGCACATACAGCATATCTGTGGAATTTCTATTGCAGGCAGTGTCCGCTATATCCTACATAGGATACTAACAAGGAATATAGGCCATCCCATCACTCTCACAAACTCACACAGATGTAGAAACACAACTGAACGACTTTTAAACTCAGTGGTAAAAAACAGTTGCGGGAGAATCCATGCAAGAATATTAGACCCTGGGTCAGCAAACTCCTGGGAGGTGACATCCCTGCTCAGTTCTCCCTCTCATACTTTCTCTGCTTCACTTTTTTCTCTTCCCTTTTTGTCCTGCAATTTTGAATGTCCTCACTCATTCTATCCATCCCTTACATGAAAGCTTTATCGTCCCCTCTCATTCACTTTCTCTCACAGTCTCCTGTACCCTCTCTCTCTAACATTCGTTTATAACACTAAAAACATTGCTTTCTTAGTGGGGCTAGAAATCATGAACAAGGTGCCCATTTCATGGAATCACTGATTCTTGATGAGAGCACAATAATGGAGGCCCAATAGTGAAAGTAATTATTTGCCTTTAATATTTCCTTCCCTGTTTCCATCCAGTCCAGTGTGCCATGCTTTCTCTATGCACGCTGTGTGTTAAGCTTTGTCTGAATTTCTCTACGGATTACGCAACACATCAGTATCAGTGGGTTCATGCACAGACTTGCCAAACTGTGTTAAATTAGTACGCCGAGCCTCCTTATCTCTGTTACACTGTCTGTTTTAAGTACAAATCCCCATTTTTTGCTTGTGGCTTTATCTTTTTTTAGCCCAGATTTGAATATCTTCTTCAGAAACATGGTACGTATGGATGTTTGTCTATATTTACATCCACATGGATGTTTTAGTGCATTCCATAACACGTCTTGGGTTATTATGAACAGAAGCAGAATTAGAAGAAAGCTAACCATTATGAAATAGCTAAGGAAGAACTCAATATTTTTACTAAATTTACTGAATAGATTATTCAACTAGACAAGGCAAAGAGTAATGCAGTGCATAGCTTCTCAAGTTAACTTGTATACAGCGTATCAGACTCGAGTCACCCAGCGAAAAAATTGAAATACATTTAACATTCATGTTTTGAACACCATTCTAAATATGACAATATGACAATCCCTGCCCAGATGATACAGCCTTAGTGGGGGTATCCTCAGGGACTGGAATGTTGTAGTTTGCATCAATCAATCAATTTATTTTTATAAATGTTTCCATGTCACAAAGATGCTTTACATACAGAAAAATACAATATGTCCCAGGCCTGACCCCCCAAAATCATGCCAGTGCACTCTAGTCGAGGAGTTCCAAGATATTGTAATATCCGGAGGAGAGCGTTGGGGGCCCAGGCTGGAGTCCAGTCTAATGGTCCTGCAGGATGCCTCATGTGATTGCTCGAAAGTGAAAGATTGTTAATTGCATTGTTAATGGTTACCTATGGAAGCAGGATGATCAGGTAATTTGAAAACTTTGTGAGTGGTCACAGCTACATATATCTATGGCAGCATACAAAGAGGGTTTGCATGTTTAGGACAGTTTCGTCACCACATTCTGTCACAGAGAAGGACAAACTGAAGGATTTCCTTTCCTTCTTAACAAAGACATCGTCTCGTGACTTCAGTTGCTTTTCTGGCACATCGTTTCTGACTCCTGCCAGTGAGGGGTTTGCTGTGTCTTAGGCAGGTGCGTTGCATGGCTGAAGGAATACACGAATCATAACCAATTCCAGGTAAAGGGAACCGCTTGCCTTTTTCCTAAGTCTCTGGCTCCTGCCAGGGAGAAGATTAGTATCCTTCACAAGCAGTACGGGATACAGACTAGCAGAATAACTAATATTTTGTCTATTTTGTCAGTAACTTCATTAGTGCTAACCATGTCTCTGGTTTTCCATGTGATGAAGGCCTGGCTCTGCAGAGCTGATGTCTCTTTCAATGTGTAGCCTTGGAGAGGCCTTGCAAAAGAGTGGTTGATTGCCTCTTCATAGAGCACATGAAACCAGCAGGGCTGTTTCAAAAGAAGACAACGAATATCCATTTTCAGTTTTTTTTACTGATTTGTGATTTATGGCATGCTTGAGTTTTGAGGAAGTAGTGAGTAACGTTATCATTTCTTGGTTCTGAGCGAGGGAAATGTAATTTCTTTAAACTGTTATAGTGTGTGGTTCTCCCCTCTTGAACGTCTGTAAGATTCCCTGTAAGGGGAATTGTTTCCTCCCCTGATTTTAGATTAATTAATGCATTTTATATCACTGATGAGTGATGTTCTCATGCACCATCCCACAAAGTCCTCCACCAGGCCCCTATACTCCTCCTTCTGACCCTCCCTGATACACGCCATAATAGCAGAGTCATCAGATAACTTCTGCAAATGTCTCATCATTTGTATCATCTTCTCTCCCAGTAAGCGAGGCTGTACTGTACGCATGTGTAAAAAAACATGACTCTCACAGCGCTCCCAGCTACATCCAAGTGAAAGTAAGCCCTCTGGAGCAGATAGACGACAACATCGCACACTCTGATGAGAGGCTGGTAGGCAAATTGCAGGGGGTCTTGAAAGGTACTGACTAAGGGCCTGAGGTGCGAGAGGACTAGCCGCTCCAGGGTCTTCATGACGTGGGACGTTAGAGCAACTGGCCTGTAGTTATTACGGGCAGTGGGGTGTCCCTTCTTGGGCACCGGGACCTGGCAGGAGGTCTCACACATCACTGGGACCCTCTTGAGGCTCAGACTCAGGTTAAACAAGTGCTGAAGTACTCCACAAAGTTGGGTTGCGCTGATCCTCAGCACCCTAGGGCTAATGCCATCTGGGAAAGGGGCCTTGCGCCTGTGAAGCCTCCCCAGTTCTTTCTTAACTGGGGGGGTTGTGAAGGACAGAGGTGGGGGGGTTTCTAATGCGTTGAAAGTAGTGGGGGGGTGGGGGGTTATGGGCGAGGGGGGTGGGCTTCTCAGCCGAACCCTCGATGGACAATGCGGTGTCTAAGAGGATCCCAGTCTGTTGCACGTGTGGGGGGAACAGTGGGTGTAAATGGGAAGGGCGGAGTCTCCACACATAGTAAACATCGCTGTCTACTGTGCACACATATTCACGCGGGAAGTAACATTTTGCTCTCCCATTAGCCAGCACACTAAATGTTTTGCTTTTATCTGCATTCTGTTAAGAAGTGAATCAGTGTGGATAAAAGTAAAACGTAAACATAGTTAATAGCAGAACAGAGCGCTTAAGTAAGAGGGGCCCAGTTGGACTGTTCCAAACCATGGCACGCGTGAGCAAAAACCGTACTGAGACACAACACATCTGCCAGTTTGTTGAGACATCGCTCCTGACATTTTGGCAGGACTGTGTGCGGAGTGTTTAGGCCAGATTGTGCTGGGGTGGGGGGTAAGATAAACAGTTTACTCTTGTCTTTCCTTTTGATCTGCTTTTCTGAGCCGTCGGATGTGACATTACCCAAATGCTAAGCTGAGCGGTGGTATGTGTGTTTGGGGGGGGGGGGCAGAGGGGAAAGAAAGCGTCCCCTCTGTGCTCCGGGTGACTAGCCAGCAGAAAGAGGAGTGATTATCAGGAATACACTGCAGCAGGATTGGCCTGTAATGGTACATGGGTCAAATTGATCCATCATTATGAGACAAGTGTATAAATTGTATGAATTATGTAAGCAGATATTGCTATGCCGTGACACATCTCATCACCATCCCATGATTGGGGAACAGAAACCCAAGGCTTATTGAAGTTAAAGCCATCCAGTAACCTCAGCCCCAGCCTCCTATTCCGCACAAAAAAGTCACAATGTCCGACTGGCCACTCTCAACACAAAAGGTGGTAATGAGGGAAACAAAACTGTGGTCCAGCAGTTGAACCCTGAACCCTGAACCCTGAGCCCTGACCCCTTTACTGTGCTCCTTTGGGTGTAAAAGGGACTTGACTGTGGGATGATGGGTAAACCCAGGCGGAGGGAGAAGTGAGGCTGTCTTACCTATTGCCGTCTCCGGCATGGCAAACATGGTCTTCTCAGTGGCCACCCGAAAGCGTCCGTGGACCGAGAGGCCGACGCCCTGTGAACCAGGCAGAAGTTATCCCTTCTCTGTATCATGCCGACTCTCCGCACACTGATGGGAAGGTACTGATACAGAGGTACCGTCAGGACTTTGCATGACCCTTAAAGCTTGAATAATTATAACGTTATCATGTATTTCAGCTGCGGAACTATTAAAGGCACAACAATGGCACCTGATCAATCATTAATGCCACGCCCGCCAGGTTTCCATGGCAATGTAAGACAGCTGGACATTCCAGGAGCAACACAATCTAATATAACTGGACTATTGATTAAGTATGAAATGGCAAGTCAGTCCCCATGCCTACTCTTTAACCATGGACAGAGACCTGGAAATAAAACACAATATTGTTGTCTGCCATGTTGCACGTGTGTTCATATTTAGAATTTTAAAGTGGACTAGTACCTATGGCACCTGAGGTAAATATAAGTAAAGACGTCAGTTTATGCCAACCAGTCCCCTGTACATGGCTCACACTTGAACTGGTCTGTGTCTGAATGAACCTTTAAAGGCCTGCTTTGTGACCGAGTGGTAAACTGACATCTACTCTTTCATTTCCCTCAGCAGGCTGAGTAGTCTTCCTCTCCCATAGACCCTCAGGCCCTTAAATCCGTCTTGGGCTCGGTACAGGACATGCCACCGCTCTGTGGAGATTCCTGGCTTCCCAACACACTGCTAATCCAGGAAATAAGACGTACATCGGCGAAACACTGTGCTATTGTTCGCCTGAGAAAACCTAGTCAAAAACTGTTAGGTCAAAACGCTGAGGATCAGCCCTCCGACAATGACAGGGTCCATTATTGTCACTGGTGCAGACGGGCTGCTGTCTGACAGTGTGCCGACGGGCTGCTGTCTGACAGTGTGCCGACGGGCTGCTGTCTGACAGTGTGCAGACGGGCTGCTGTCTGACAGTGTGCAGACGGGCTGCTGTCTGACAGTGTGCAGACGGGCTGCTGTCTGACAGTCTAGGCCGAGCTTAGGAGTTTGGCTTGTGTTGGACGCAACACGTACACCAGGGTCACATGGAAAGAGCTAAGCTAACGGTCGACACTGACAGATGTCAGGGCATTATTTCATGTAGCTCTGGCATGCTTGAGTATGCTAGGGCGAGTTCACTGTATTCTGCACGCCAGTGTTGCTATGGGGGGGGGGGGGGGAGCAAACCTACCACACTGAACTGTTCTTGACAGTGTAGAAACGGCGTATTGCATTTGGAGGGGAGCACATCTATGAAAGCTGACATCTGATAGAGGGCGGTCCGGATAAAATTCCAACATTAACCTTGAAATTTGTTGAATATCAAATCAATTCAACCACATATCTTGGTTGGATGATCTTTTAAGCCACTGAAAACCTTTTTTCATTCAGGGACAATCAGGGTTGTTTTAACAACAAAAGCACTTCACTTAGACTCAGATTGCATCATAGGTTTTAAAACGCTACACCTTAAAAATGTATGTTTTTACTCTCGATTTCCCACTGACCTATTTAAAAGGTTTGTGTTTTGCACACAATGAAAATCTTTCCCCCCAAAAAACCAGGGGTGTCACGAAACCTTTCAGGATATTATAATCGGCTCAACACCAGCTCATACCGCTTAACATGGCGGCATTTCGCGTTGAGATGAACAGGCAGATGCCGTCCAGAGGGATCTCCATCTTAACCATGCTGGCCATTAACTCACCCTCTAATCTCCCAGGTTTCTGATTGACGATTGAGTAAACAGAAGTGACATTTAAGCATTGAATTAGAGAGAGGCGTAACGCGTCTGAGCAGGGCGTCAAGACGGAATTTTCAGAAAGGAGGGAGATCCCACTGCACAGCGTTAACTCAAGAAGAAAGGACACCTACGTCTGTGTGACAGGAAAATAAACTTTTCACTGAATTTAGAGAACCGCGATTGGGGGGCTCCGCGATAACGGCATTCCGCTTGACAATGGACAAGTAAAATCTGTGGCGAAAAGTTGTCTCAACAAGGGAAGTTTCTTCATTAACAAACAGCTCAGCATCTCCATTGAATTAGGCCAGTGCAACGTGCCGCAGATGAACCGCCCATCAAAGTCACAAGTGGCGCGTGTCTCATTAGTTGTAGGGCACTGTACATTTCACTTCAGATGTGAACCACCAGCTACTGTGTCATCCAATTTGGCAAAGTGTTACAGAGACACCTGTTGGGTGGCTAGCTAACTAACTATATTATACTAACAGAGACATCTGTTGGGTGGCTAGCTAACT
>JAOVYW010031599.1:36353-46833 GCA_025775045.1 Hiodon tergisus
ATTCTTGATGAATTCTTGATGAATTCTTGATGAATTCTTGATGAATTCTTGATGAATTCTTGATGAGTTGTTAATTGAAAACAGACCTCAGCATTCTATCTATTCAGAATTTTTTTTTGTGTGACAAAGTTAAGGATGAAAAGAAAGTAAGAAGAAACTCCTATGACCCCAGAATTTAATTTTAATTTGGTTTTGTTGTTTTTTTTTAATTCTAAAATAACCAAGTTATTCAGGGATAATTATCTGTTCCGTTAACGAAATCTTCCAAGCCTGATTTCAAGCCTGAAAATTTTTAAACGTTTTAAAGCAGGCAACTGTCAAAAGATATAAAATCCAGACCATACATTTAATTAACCGCTCAGTCAGAAGGCCGATACAAACACCAGCAGTGGGGCTCCGGGACAAAGATTTTAAAAAGCATTTTAATTCAAGTTTTCAAAAAAAAATTCAGCAACTAAATTGTCAGTTTTTGGACAAAGGAAAGCCTTGTCCAGCCGTTGACGCCGCCTCCAAAGACTACAAATGATCAGAAATAAGACAAAAAGGAGCGTCAGTGGAGACCGTATTGAGCAGTGATGAACATGATGATGAGTATGGACCAGCCACAGACTTCAGGAAAGTCAGCGTGATGTGAACAGCCCTACCTTGACGTAGGATCTTATCCCTCTGCTCCAGCAGACGGTATTTCTCCTCAGATGTTTCGGCCACCTGACCCACCAGGTGGCTCAAGGAGGGCAAGCCGCCTGCCAGACGGTCTGAACTCTGGCTTTCCGAGCCGGAATCATGCTGCAGCTCACTGTCGAACTGCAGTGACTTGGCGATCACGGACTTCTTGACCGGAGACCTTAAAGAAGAAGAAGGCTCTCAGGCAAGACCTTAAACCCCGGTAGTACTGGCTGATTAATGAATTAAAGAACGAAGTAGCCAAGACAAAGAGCCGGATAGCTCCAGTACAAAGTGCTGGATGAGGGTGCCTCAGTCAGGTCATAGTTACCCTTTAGACAGAGAGATGGTGCTGCTGACCGCTGTGGATCTTGGGAGGGGCTTGGAGACTGGAGAGGACTGGAAACCCCCCTGTAACGAGTCAGCTGACTTGTTCTTCAGCTCCGCCCCCTCTGGAGGAGTTTCCCCTTTCCCTCCAGGACCTGGGAGTAACAAGTCCACACAAACGCATGGAGCAGTCCAAACCCAATATGCTTTACTAAAAATGTATAAATTTGCATAAAAATTATTTAGGAAAGCAGACCACTAGAACACCAGACTCTAGATCTGAGATGCAAGTGAATTAACCTCATAATAAATTCTTACTTTGTTTCTTTCTCTGCCAGAATATAGCAATTTCATGTTGATCGAATAACTTTCCCCTCTTCTTTGCTTTAGCGGCAGATGCCTGGAAGATAAATAATAAAAATCAAGAAAGCCTTAACACTTAGCCGTTGTTGCGTCAGCGGTGGTAAATATGACAGCGTGATTGGCTAGTTCGGTGACGGCGTTCAACTCACGTGGTCATGGAAGTGCACAATGGCCAGGTTTTTATGAGGTCTGCAGAACACCCTTCGCACCGTCCCAAAGCGGCTGAAGTGCTTCTCAATGGCTTCCTTCCTGTTGAGCTTAGCAGGAACGTTCTTACACTGAATGGCCGTGGCATCCGTGGGCGAAAGGCCCCCAAGACTGTCCGTGCTTACCCCCCTTCGGCTGCGTCTCACTGGGGTCTTGTCCACAGCTTCAGTGGCGGCTATGGAAAAATCATGGTCATACAACTGCAACCAACGTTTTGACTTAAAAAAATCATTTGTGCCTGTAAACCCGATTCATTTTTGGTAATCAAACTTAACATCGTAGACTACGATAAAATCACAAAACACCTAATTTATTAGAATCCTAGCGTGCGGCTTGACTGATGCACACAACTTGACTAGATAAAAAAATTTTTAAAAGAGCGGTGTTCACCCATTCCTTGCGCTATCTGGATGACCTCTCTGGTGGAGGCTTGAGCTCGAGGTGGGGTTGTGGGAACATGGGTGCTCTGAGATCCAGGCTCAGCCCTCTCAGTTTCACCCAACTCCTCGTCCCTCTTGTTGTCCTTCTTGGCGGGGTGTTCTGAAGACTTCATCAGACCACTCATGGCGCTCCGGAAGAGGCCGCCTGCTGGTCCACGGGACCGTAACAGGGGTCGTTTTGGGGGGTGCCTTGGGGCTTCCACCGTGCTTTGGGAGTCGGTCACCACCGCAGTCTTTCCTTGAGCGGCTGTCTGTTCGGTGGGCTCCTCCTTTCGCTTGGTCCCTTTCCCCAGGTTCCCGAACACTGCCTCCCCTGAACCGTCCTCGCCTCGTTCATCTTCCTCTCCCAGCAGCAAAGACACTGGTTTTGACTTCAGGTCTCCAAAGGCGGAGCCCTGACCAAAGCCTCCGCCTCCGAACGAAGACACAGAAGAGGCCACTGGTTGCTGGAGGACCTTAGGCGAAAAACTAAATGAAGATGGACTGGTGGGAACGGTCCCTGGCTGGGATAGGGCCGCTGGCTGGGAGAAAGTGAATTTCAGGCTGGTGCTAGCACCGCCAGTTGTCCCAGGGAGTGTATCTTTGCTACTACTAGGGGCCGAGGCTGATGATGCGACAGCAGGCTGGGAGAAGATGAATCCAACAGCTCCCGACGTACCACCGGTCATTAGCGAGAACCCAGAGGCAGGTCCACTGGTGCCGCTGCTGTCCATACTAGTGGCCGCAGGCTGGACTGCGCCAAATGGATCAGGGCCAGGCGCAGACTGGGTATTAGCTGGTTCGGGGCTCACACTGAAGATAGGTTTGAACAGCGCTGCGTCTGATGGCTTAAAGTTGAACTTCGCGGTTCCAAAACCTCTGCTCGGGACTACACTCTGGGTGCCAGGAAAAGAGCCTGAGGTGGAACTGGGCGTTGGAAACAAAGAAGCCTGCCCAAAAGATGACTGGCTGAAACTTACAGACGGACCTGAACCAGAGGAAGGGGTTTCAACTGGGGATGCCTGAGAGATGCTAGGAGACATGCCAAATCCAGGAGTCTGTTGAGCAAAACCCGAGGGCTGTCCAAATGCAGTGGTCTGCCCAAAAACAGAAGTCTGCCCAAAAACTGAACTTTGACCATGTCCGGTTGACTGTGCATAAGATGGTGGTGGTGGACCAAACCCACTGTTGCTCTGTCCAAGTGAAGTCTGCCCAAACGCTGGGGGATGACTCACCGTAGCAGGCAAGAAGGCGGTGGATTGTTCCAAAGCAGAGGTCTGTCCCGAAGCTGTCCCGCTAGTTTGTACAAAAACACTACCCTGGCCCATGGACGTTGTCTGTCCAAAAGCGGGAGCCTGGCCAAAAACGGACGTTTGCCCTGAACTCTGGCCAAAGACTGACGGTTGGCTAAAAGCAGAAGGCTGCCCAAATGTTGTGCTCTGACCAAAATTAACATTCTGCGCTGTTCCGCTAGTGGCCTGCTGCCCGAATGACTGAAAAAGCCCGGTGCTGCGGAGGGCATTACTGGGAGACTGAAACGCTCCACTCTGCTGTCTACCAAACAGATTCGAGGGATTCATCATAAAAGCAAAACGATTAGCTATGAATACCTGCTTTAATAGTAACTATTATTGCATACTTTGCCCACCATTTGCAAAGAAGTCGCGCATCTGCTCCTGGCTTCTTACTGTTACCCAATTACCGAATCGATAAAAGCTATAAAAGTTTTCAACATTTTCCACCGGAAAACTCAGTGGTTTAAAACAACCACTATGCGCTTCTTTGTCAAATTGTGGCGGGAGACGTAACGTCACCGCCGGTGTGTAGAATCTTCTGGAATCGGAACAACAAAACAATTAACCAAGTAAACAAGAAGAAATTCGCCATCCGTCGCTTTTTGGTTCAAAGACGGAAGAGCAGTTTATCAACTTCCGGCTCAGGTACTACAAGTTTAGACTCACGGAAAGCCATGTTGACCACCTCTAAGAAAGGTCCGCTTCGAAAGCAGTTATTCGAAGTAGTAAGAGTACGTCCACAGACGCGCCATAGTATAATAAATTATACGTAGAATTTAGGGAATATATTTACGACGATTCAGGTATAAACTAAATTATTTGGCCACACTGAAAGCTTCACGGGACGATCCAGTTTAAATATAAAAGTAAAGGACGCGGAAAAACCGAAAGTGCTGTGCCTATATTTTGTATAAATGACAACATTTAAATATGTTACCGTGTTAATTGTGATTTTACAACGTGTAGATCTTGCGGGTGTCCCATCATGATGAGTGTTGTTATACGGAACCTCCAGAAAGTGGTGCCGCTGCGGCGCGCTAGACTTCGCCGAGATGTGAAAATATTAAGAGAGATTTTGGCTATTCAAAAATTCGATTTGGGATTGATATGTGTAGATAACAATAGGATTCAACGAATTAATCGCATTTACCGAAAAAAGAACATGCCAACTGACGTTCTTTCATTCCCATTTTACGAGGCAAGTGACGACCTGTTTCTGGATCATTAATTTTAATGTTACATTTAACTGAAACCGCAGTGAATATTTATGCATAGTTTTGTTACATTAACAGGACCTGGATGCTGGGAAACTTCCTTGCTACCTTCCTGAGGAGGAGCTCAACCTGGGTGACATATTCTTGGGAGTGGAGTACCTGATGAACCAGTGTCTGCAGTCGTCGCTGGACTTTCACGATGCCCTTACTGTAAGGATCTCTAGTGTGCTCGGGATATTAAAAGGGCCGCTTTAGCGCTTTAACTTTTTTTGTTGTTGCTCCAGGTAGTCACAGCTCATGGACTTTGCCATCTCCTTGGTTACCGACATGAGACTAAGGATGAATGGAGAGAGGTATGATCTGTATTTATTGCTCTAAACACTCCATACGTTCGTCTTAGTTAAGACAAACGCACCGCTATAACTAAAGTAATACAGCATCTTTGATATATGGAGTTTTTTCCAACTCTGGTGGTAAGCCCCGTCTTCTTCCTTATCTAGATGTTTGATAAGGAGAACTACATTCTCAGCGAGTTCAACAGACTAACAGGCAGCAAGCTGGAACCTCTTACCAAGAAGCATCCTCAAGAAACATGAGTGAGAGCAGGCGGATTTTGATGAATGGGCACACAGGTTCCTCTTAATATCAAAAGGGTCAGAATGAAAATTGGTCCTTTATGCAAGACCCCACAGCATACTCATTGCTGTAACTTGCTAAAAAGTTAATTCTGAATAAAACAAAAAAGAAACCTATTTTCAGAGTTATTTATTTTTTTAAATATAGGAAGAGGCATACTTTAGGTTGGGCAAACAATGTACATTACACACAGGTTCACCAGGAAACCATTGTCTCAATTTAATGCAAGCATGATAAAAATAAAAAGAATCAAAAGATGATTTTAAAACTTTGCAAATTTACTAGTCATGACTATTGGCCATAGTGGGTGGAAATGGAAGTTTTACATACATTTACACAAGTTTGTCGCAACTTTCACAAATAAATTTGTAGAAAAACAATTGGTTCCTTACTTAAAGTTAAACTTAGAGGCACAAGGGACATTCAGTAAATATTTTTAAAAACAATTTGCTTGTTAATTAATGTTTATAAACAAATAAACCTTTCAAACGCAGAAAATCACCAAACGCCAGTCGTACATTGAGCCCTAAATAAGAAATAAAACCTAACCATTCCTATCTCTACAGAACAAGCTTAAAACGAATAAAATATCACTGGCAAGTTTCTGCCACAAAATAAATATTGCACCACTTTAGTTAGTCTGCATATAAACAAGGCTACATATTCTCCCCGGCTGCATCTCAATTCAACACGTACAAGAATAAATATTTAGAACACAAATTTAAACTTGCTAAGTGGTAACGAGACCTAACTTTGGAAATACAATTAAAAACATTTTTTAAAAATCAAGTTATTTTCCTCTGAGTCTAAGGGGGGAAAAAAACAATGTAGCAGTGTCATGAATTAGCCTTTAGCAGTAACGCAAGTAGTCTCAAGTTTGAAACGCTTTCTTCTATAATAAAAAAAAGTGCTTGAGGTTAGGAAAAGTAGAAAGTGATCAGTGGTACTGAAGAGATTATCATTCGTCTCCCAAAACTGTACACAATCCATTAACTGCAGACACCCATCTGCTTTGAGTACAAACGGTCATCGATGTCCAGTCAACAGACGGCCCTTCAGAGGGGCTGCAGGACTGTCCTTCCAGCTTCACTGCCCACGCCTGTCTTCTCCAGCTCAGACAGCTCCTCTAAGATATCCCTGCAAACAAAACAGCCAATTGACATTCTACACCACGGACACGGACACGCAAAAGATCTGGAAAAGTCTTTTGATAGACCTACTTGTGCATGTAGAAGAAAATGTATCCACTACGATCCCTGTCTTTCTGAACAGTGTATTCCTGTGTGCGGGACACATCGAGGTCATTGTAGGTCAGCCAAATCTGCTTCTTCATGTCGAAGACATCACTAATATAATGACCTGCGGGGAGGTTCAACAGGAGCATTACATTCGAATCGTCAGGGATGCGTAGAATATATTGTAGAAGATTTTTTGGGCCCAGGGGGTCCATTTTACCAAAAGATAACACATTTTACCAGATGAGCTGCTGCCAATGTGACTGACCACACTGATGAGTCTGAAGGAGTTGGCAAACTCTCCCGTCTACAAGAAGAAAACCCACAGAGCTTGGTCGCAACCTTGTCGAGTTTTTCAGCTGAATAGACAAAGCTGACTGACCCAACCGAAAGCTCAGGTTAAAAGTATATTCTTCAACGCCGAAAGCTGCCATTTACGTCACATCTGTACCCCCCTATCTTGGCGCATTCACGCAAACTCTTAAACGGCGAGAGGGTTTAACCTCAGCATTCCTTTTCAGGTCTTCAGCCTCGGTCTCGCTGTATTCCATGTCAAGAATGTCCTCATTCCCCGAGTCTTCGTCAAAACCGTCATGGAACTCTGAGGGGGAAGAGGAGAGGCTGAGGACAAGACCCACGCTGGACTTCCTCCGCTTGCTTAATGATGGGCTATGCCCTGCATGACTATCCTTCAACTTAAACTAATTGGATGGACAGAGAAGTTGCACTCAAAACGAAACAGATTTTACTGTACTGGGAGTGAACGCCACAAAGTGCACTAAACGAATGTGTGAATTGTAAATTTTTTAGCCAAAAAAAAAAAAATCACAGCCACTGTTCCTGTTCCAGACTCTACCTTGCAAACTGAGCTCTGTGGCCCTTTTAAGATCATCGTCCTCCTTCATCTCACGAGCTTCCTGCCAGGATAAAGGAAGTGAGAAAAGGCAGATGTGGGCGGCCGACTTGTGAAGGAAGGGTGGGATTATGCTCAGGTCCTTACGTGTTCCTGCAGGCTCTGGGCCAGAGCTTGCTGAAGCTCCTGCTCCTCCCTCTCCTGCTCCTCCCTCTCCTGCTGGACCCATTCCAGCTCCCCCTGTGCCGGGTCCGGGGTCTGGTTCTCCTTGTTCTCATCCAGAGAGTCCCGTGCACCTGGGCATTAACAGGTTTCACTCGGTGTCAATAGCGCCCACGGAGTTGGCTACGATCAGGTTTCCCTCGGAGCGATTTCCTTGTGGGCAGTAGAAGCCCATTTATTATCCACAACCTTGTGTGCCAGTGTCTTAAAGACAGAACGCTAGTGGACACTGCTATAGGACGTGTAGAGACCACAAGATACCCATCGAGGAAAATACATTTACAGTTAAAAGTGGTAGATAAAAAACAAACAAACCTTTAGGCTGACTCAGAAAACACCAGCGCACATTAACGGTAAAGACCCGATAACGCCAGCACACTAGGATCCCGGCCGTACCTGCAGAAGGTCTCTCTCCACCGAGGAGATCCTGTCTGTCGGTGTCCCCAAACCCTGTATCGGGGCTACCGGAGGCTTCATCCTCAGAGGAACGGCTCAACTCCACCGCCACTGCCAGCATCTCGTCGTCGTCGTCGTTGACCCCGTTGCAGTAATCCGGCTGCTCTGCTCGCACACTTTTATGTACCTGTGGAGCCAACTCACGGTCAGTTTTACAGAGTTGATCCTTACTCATTATTTAGCTACTTAGCAGAGGCTCCTGTATGGGAAAACACGCAGACCGCTTTACCCTTCTATGTTGTGGGCATGTCTGTCGGGAAAGGAATACATCAATCCTGGGACTGAGGAAGCCACGGAGCATGCTTGTTAGCCCAGTTTTAAAGCGATACCTTCAACAGAGGTGCCTCGCATGTCCACAGAGCAACTTACAGACAACAGGATTTGCACTCCGACAAGCTTTGTAGCTGAAAACGCAAAATAACGCTCTGCTCTATGTCACCCCCGAGCATCGTTCAAAATGCAACCTGACCTTCTCCGTCCTCTCATCATCAGCCAGACAGTCACTCAGCCTGCGTCTGCGGTTGGCCGGTTTTCTGGTCAGCTCCTCCTCACTGTCAGAGTCGGCCAATGGACTGGTGGAGCTGCAGGCCTTCAGAGTGCATTTCCTGTAAGCCACATCAAATAGTCACAGGGCAACGGCAGGCTACTGAAACAAGCAGGGGTAGTGAATATTCACAAGCACGCCATCCCAGAGGATCGAACCACAAACAGAGCTCCCAAGAGGGACTACAGGTGAAAAACTCACCGTACTAAGGTCGAGTTCACAGATTGGGAAATCTTCAGTGTTCGCGACCTGAAGAAAAAAATAATAAAAAAAAATATATATATATATTTCACACAGAACAGTTTAGAGATGGGAACAACAATCACACCAAAACGGATAAGTCTTAAAAGAGCGGACAGGGTGAACGCTTGTTGAAGGACGTACATTGCCGTCTGCGCGTTCCACCCCAGGTTGTGCGGGGGCTGTGTGCAGTCAGTACAGTGAGACAGCAAACTGAGGTATTTGGGTATCAGGACCTGCTGACCCAGCTTGCTGTTCACCGATAGCTGGGCATTATAACTGTATCGTTTCAAATGGAGGATAAGTACCCTAGACAAAAAGAAAGAAACACGTCAAAGCCTCCCAACTATATTGTTTTGTTAAAAACGACACAACGGCTGTTTCAGTCAGTCAGGTACCTGGGGAGTTTACTGAATTTGTGTGTCACAGTTGCTGCTTTATCACTGCACTTTTCACACGAATATTCAACTTCCTCCATCTGGAATATTAAAAACACAAACCAATTAACTCAGTAGTAAACTGGTAGAAGTTTGCATCTTATTGATACAGTTCCTTTACATTTCATCTTATGGGAGGGGGTATGGACTGTGGACACACCCTCACCCTAAAAAATAGGTCCAAGGAGTCTTGAATAGACCGCAAGGGAAGGGTCTTTTTTCTCCGTGGCAGGTCGATGGACAGGTCATTGAATTTCTCGCGCTTTGTGACGATCTCTCCGCAGCTGCAATGGAGCAAATCACAGAAACCGAATCAAGCCGGACTAAAAAAAGCGTAATTATTCGTGCCAGTTTTTAGTTTTGTTTTACACTATTAGACAAGTGGCGTATTTACTGGATCGATTGGTTTTTCTTTGCACACTGAACCCCTTAGGTACATAGCAAAACCACAAATTTCACTCTACACGTTACCTTACTCTTCGAGGGCACTGTATTCGTACTTGTGCGAAAAAAGAAAAAAATACAATTGGACCTGAGACTGAAGACAAACGCTCTTGTAGAAAAGCACTGAAAACTTCAAGGCTTACCCTTTACAGACGATAGTGTGCTGAACTTCAAACTCCATGTTGGCCACCACTGGGCAGGTGTAGAATCGGGCATCTTCCCCGAGCCGAGTCTCCTGGAGCTCTTCCCACCACTGTGGATCATTCTTCCAGCTCTTGTTCATCTTCTCCGCATCCTCTTTCAGCTGATCCAGACACTGGCTGAGAAACTCATGGGCGTCCTGTAGAGCAACAGCAGCAACTTTCACCGTGAAATTTACATTTAACAATTTAAAAAACGGCTTCCATCACATCAAGTCAAGTCTCCCGCCCGAGGGTCGTGAATCGGAGTAGAGAGAGAACTCTTACGTTCTGCATGTACCCAGAGAAGCGCTCCGCAGTGGAGGAGATGGCACTTTTCACCCTTCTCAGCAGATCCTTCTTCACCTCTGGACCACAGATGTCCTTTTTAGCCAGAAGATGGGCAAAACGCCTACACACGTGCGCACACACACGGGAAAGAGAACAAAAAGGCATTCACTTCTAGACACGCCTTCAGCTTAATGTGTCGATGGAGCCAGAGGATGGGGGGGGGGGGTCATTCGTTGCACCTGAGCAACGCGTTCACAGGAACCTTCTTCCAGGGAATCCCCTGCTTCAGCAGGTCGTTGGAAAAGGACGGCAGGCTGAACAGGGACTGGAGGATGGCGTTCATGTAGCAGGTGTTTCCCAGGTTTGAGAATCTAAAACGGGAATATTTAACAGTTCTGTAGCAGTTCTGTAGCAGTTCTGTAGCAGTTCTGTAGCAGTTCTGTAGCAGTTCTGTA
>JAOVYW010031599.1:48758-64379 GCA_025775045.1 Hiodon tergisus
CTGCTCACTAGTGACCACGCACTGAACACACACCTGCTCACTAGTGACCACGCACTGAACACACACCTGCTCACTAGGGACCACGCACTGAACACACACCTGCTCACTAGGGACCACGCACTGAACACACAATACGATACAAATCACGAGGCTTGGGCTACAGTTACAATACATACTGCATCAAAAGAAATATCACCATTTCATATTGCAATTAATTCTTATTCCTTAGCCACAATGAATTGCTCATAAATGTAAAACTATCAATAACAAAAGACCCTTTCCTACAGCCAATGGCTAAAGTGCCATAGCAGATTAATCGAAAATCAAACCGAATAGTTAACACTATGAGCAATGAAATAAATTACAAATAAAATGTGTACACTGCACCAAAAAAAGTAGCCATTAGCCCCTGGCTTGGTAATACTTGCAAGACATAACTGCAGCATGATTCCATGTTTGTTTTTGTTCCCCAGCTCTGACATTGTGTCAATTCACACCATGCATCTAAACCATATAAAGTAAAATATATTTGTCCAAGGAAAAAATCTCATGATCCAATACTTAAAAATGTAAATCTAATTTAGTAAAGAAAAATTTGCCTTTCAACATCGACAATGCTGGGCTGTGTGTCACCTGCTGTTAAACAGACTTAAACATTTGCACACTAATAAAGACACGATTCACAGCGTGTTGCCTTAGTATGGCAACAATCGACACTATTTACACAGGCAACTTGCCCACACAGTGGGTGATTTGCAGATTGGTTGTGGGTGATTGGACAGCAGTCTTTCAACTAATTTCTCAACACGTGGTCCACATTAATTACCTGCCTCTCCACAGATGTCAGGTGAGAGCTGGGGTCATTCTTCAATCGGTTTCCAAAGCTTGCACTTCCCTGGGTTGTCTTTAGAACTAGCAGTCCAATTCGAAATCATTGCAAAAAAAAACACATTCAGATTAGGTTGAATGTGCTTATGTACCAAGTTCAGGAAACTTGACCCGCGAAAGGAACAGGCCATTTTTGACCCCAGATAAAACATGAATTAACCTTATTTTATGTTTTTAAAATTTATATGATAAGCAACAACAAAAAAACCCTACCTGATGGTTTACCTTGCTTGAGTTTCTCCAGGTAATCCTTTAGTTTCTTAGCCACAATGACGGGCATTTTATCAAAGGTAATAACGCTGGAGTCCTTAAGATTCAACACAACGCGGACTTGAGTTTGCATAGGACCCAATACCACGTTCTTCACATTCTGACTAAGCTGAAGGTAAAGGAATTAAAAGAAGATTAGTACAGCAATATTTGGAAGTAAAGTTCACAATGAATTCCACTACAACATCAACAATAACATTCAGGTTTTATGCGTTCATCACAATACTACTTGAGGAAGCCAGGTCTGAGGAACGTGTCTCTCTCACTCACACACACACACACACACACACACAGACACAGACACAGATAAAAACAGAACGGTTTTATAGCTCACGGTTGTCGTGCCAGTCTAACAACTGAAAATCTGAAGAATTCGAGGTCACTGCACCTGGAAAATTTTGGTGGCGCCCCCACTGCTGAACTTTAAACACAAGTTGACTTTGCTCTCCTTCTGGTGGATCTCGAAGCTGCCCTCTCTCCATCTGGTGGTGCCCAACTCCAAGCTGCAGATGCGGATAGGAACAGCGCTACCAGTAGTGAACTTCGGCACAGTAGCAGCCATGGATTCTGGTCACAACGGGCCCTCCCGAATCTCGGGTTCGACTGCAGTGATGAAGCAGGACGAGTCAATGCAAGTGGGGTTGATTATACAAATCCCGGCCATTTTAAATAACGGATGAAATCACTAGCTCCGTTTAAGGTGTTAATACTACTAACGTTAAAAAGTTCTATCACAATGTAACAACTTAAATTACTTCCGTTTTGTTTCACAATTGTTTAAAATACACGACTACGAAAACTTAGTTCCTATTGAAATTCATGATGCGATTACGGTCCATTATCAATAGAAACAAAAAATAATTTAGCACTGCATACGTTTATTGTATCCGAGTACGCACGGATAAGGATTTGCCCATCAAACGAGGGTGCATAAAGTATTCGCTCACGTGAGACAACCATGCAAAGCTTCTGCTGCGCAAGGAAGTAGCATTGCTTAATTAATAACAATAAGTTGCATTGTTCGCTTAATGAGTGGGTAGCTAAGGGAACTCGCAAAAATGGGAACATTTAGGAAAACGCAAGCCATTTATTCGAGTTTAAGTCTGCTATTGTGACGACCACCGAGACTACTCAACGGTCACAAGCACCAACATACATAGATCTGCTTTTATACAGTGACAACTAGTCAGTACGGAACTTTTTTTAACATAAAATAGGTACAACCACATCAGAGCATCACTTAAACTAAAATAAACTAATCCACCATTCGTTCTTTTGAAGCTAGTCTCATTGGTTCACAACAAGCATGCTGATAAAACGGCAATTATACACAGCAAAGCGTCACACATTAATAAGCCGCCGAGCTACTTTTTTCTTATAATAGCCTTTATTCTGCAATCAAAGCTAACTGGCTAATGACACCACCTATTAGAATTAGCAACGCAGCTAAACACAGTCTTGTCGCATTCAGTTGAATGCAATGGACTTACAGCGACATAACGAAAAGCACTGTGAATGCAAGCATTACCGGGTTTTAAAAAAACAACCTACATAATAGACTGACATATAAAAAACGACGAGGGTAACATAATATCATAAAGGGCCAGAGGTAACTACATGGAACTATTTGTCATTTAAAGAGCAAAACAATGCTCAAACTACGTAACAAAATAGTAAAAACTTACTTCTAAATTTTAAAAGAGATAGTATTCCAAACTTTTGAATTAGAAAGCAAATCACTCGCAACTCCTCCAAAGAGTGTTACTAGCATGCGACAACTACCAAGGTTGTTGACAATATTGTCAGCGACTGAGCACTACTGAATTAGATGATGGCGGGAATGTGGAAAATTTACAGCGGAAACGATGCACGAGAATATGCAACATGCATCCTCTCGCGAGATATTTTTTAAAAATTGAATTGGTAACATAAAAAAGTAAACATGTTAGTTGTTGTGTTCCTGAAAGAAAGTAATACATAAAAGCACGCATGAATTAATTTAATTCTCAATGTGCACTGTTCCAAAAACGCGGAGCTCAAATAAGCGAAACAATTTGTTTTGTGTATATTTCATCAGTCGAAATATTTCGAATTAAACCAAATATTTTATACGCTGTTTATAGTTTCATCTTTATTTGGCCTTACGAGTACGTTCATCAGTGCACTCATTCAGATTCTCTGTTCGCTGTTTAGTTCATTCATTAAATCCAATTCATTTAATTAATATGCAATGGATAAATAATTCAACTTAAATGTACGTATGTAACTTATATGCATAAACTTTTCCACATATTTATTATTATATGTGCGCGTCGGGGTTGTGGTTCAAAGGTCAGAGTTCCTGTGCTCGGCGCAGTTTCTCACCCTGTTTTCGTAACAGAGATTTTGTAGTATAACCAATTTAAAATAGGTACCCAACAGTTTCAAGAGAATGCTGGCTACCGGAGCAGTAAGCTATTATTTTAGTCATTAAAACATATTTTAATTGTGGCGGTTTAGGGCTCTAAAGAATGAAAATGCTTTGCGCCCGGTAACTTTAGCTAGACTTTAGCTGACGTTTAAAAAACATTTTTAAAGTTCTTCACTGTGTGCTGATGGTGTCATTTAAACACAAAAACAATAGTATATCCTTTTAAATATTTTCGAAATTCGAAATAATTTACTCGAGCGATATGCGTTTCACATAAGCGATGGAACTTGTTAATAATGTTACAGAAATACCCTGTAGACTTAGAGATAATTTGGGCCACCGGGATGTTGTTTACATTTTTAGAACGTCTTCTGATATATTATGTTCGATGTTGCTTCCTGGCCGACGTCTCGTCTTCTCTTTAAATAAGTCGTAAAAAGTGCCATCATTTTGGTACGCTATCATTCTAAATAGTAAGGAGTATTATTTTACTGTAGCGAACGGAGGAAGCGGTCGCTTTGTTTCGCTGGTCTCAACAATATGTAATCATACCATTTTTATATTTACATGCCACCCAGTGCATGGTCCCTTCAGACCTCAATTCTAACTTTTAGCTATCGGGGTCATAGTTAATGGAGTGCAGCAGTTATATTTGAGTTCGGTTTCAGTGATACCATGCAATAAAATCGTCCGCGATTTAATCTTTGTTAACAATATAATCTAATTTATTAAATACCCAAATAAAAACGTTCTCTCTTGTGTGTCTTACACTCTTGTGTTCGTCTTGTAATGGAGGCTGTAACCACGGCGTTAGCGCAGGTGGACAGAGAAAAGATCTACCAATGGATAAATGAGCTTTCCAGTCCAGAAACCAGAGAGAACGCGCTGCTGGAGCTCAGTAAAAAGAGGGAATCGGTCCCCGACCTGGCGCCCATGCTGTGGCACTCCTGTGGTACCATTGCTGCCCTGCTGCAGGTAAGGCTAGAGATGCGGTTGATGCTTTAGTCGCACGCGCATAACCTGCAGTTGTCGCTTTTGGGATTTGTGAATTAATAATATACGAATTAATACTGTGCTAATTATGAGTAATTAACATAAACCATTCACAGTGCTTTCGTTAATCATTTACGATATTGTTTTTCTGGAGGAAAAATAAAACATACAAACGTTATTTTGTCTAATAACAATTTAAAAATGTTTTTAGGAGATTGTCAACATATATCCCTCTATCAACCCGCCGACGCTAACGGCGCACCAGTCCAACAGAGTATGTAATGCCTTAGCACTTCTGCAATGTGTAGCCTCCCATCCAGAGACAAGGTAACTCATGGGACCTCGTTTGATGCAGTTTGTGTTTTGTACAGTCTACAGGTATTAAAGGTCAGATTTAATCTCTGAAGTCCACAACGCTGTTCTCTATCCTAGGTCGGCGTTTCTGGCTGCTCACATCCCACTATTCCTGTATCCGTTCTTGCACACAGTCAGCAAAACACGCCCCTTCGAATATCTTCGCCTCACCAGTTTAGGTGTCATAGGTACTGTTGTCCTTTCACAATCTAATCTGACTGAAAATAAATTTGGTCTTGTTTTAACAAGTTGAACGTTAGTTTGCTGTTGAACCCTTAAAAAATATAAATAAATCTTTGCATTCTTCCCCCTGCCCTAAACTTTTTATTCTTTTAAAATTCCTCCTCCTGCAGGAGCACTGGTCAAAACTGATGAACAGGAGGTTATTAACTTCCTGCTGACCACAGAGATCATTCCCCTCTGTCTCCGCATTATGGAGTCCGGCAGTGAGCTTTCCAAAACGGTACGTGTTCTGTAAGATTGACACCTGACGGATGATGGTGTTACTGCTAAATAATGGGCAAACATTTCCAATATCTGTCAATCTTCTGTATTTTGATCTACAGTTTTGATAAGGCAGTGGCCTAGTAACCTTCTACTCCTTCCTCAAAAGGTTGCCACGTTCATACTACAGAAAATCCTCCTGGATGATACAGGTCTAGCATACATTTGTCAGACGTACGAGCGTTTCTCTCATGTGGCCATGATACTTGTAAGTTGGAAATTTACAGTATGTTGGAAATTAACAGTTGTCGCGTTACGATCTGGCGTTTCGGTTTTGAACAGTTCCAGTGTTGGTCTAACTGCCTTTTCTTTTTGCAGGGTAAAATGGTCCTGCAGCTGTCGAAGGAGCCATCCGCTCGCCTCTTAAAGCACGTTGTTCGCTGTTATCTCCGACTTTCCGACAATCCTAGGTATTAGCGGGTTTGTTCTGGGGTTTAAAAAAACAAAACAAAAAACGAACGCAAGATGAATGATTCAATGAATGCAACCAAGAGCAGAGAAAGTGCTGCTAACGCTGATATTTGGACATCTTCCCTCCCAGAGCCCGAGAAGCTCTCCGCCAGTGCCTGCCAGACCAACTGAAGGATTCCACCTTTGTTCCGGTGCTGAAAGAAGACACCACCACTAAGCGCTGGCTGGCACAGCTGGTAAAGAACTTGCAGGAGGGGCAGGTGACTGACCCCAGGGGCATACCCTTGCCTCCTCAGTAACTCCGTAAGATCCCAACCACCATGAAGGACACCTGCTTTGAGCTGGGAAAGGACAAGAACGCACAAGAGTTCAGTTTCTTTAATGCAAGCAGGCACTTCTCGAACAACTCCAGTAATGCTTTCTTAAAAAGTAGCTTCCTTTTTTTTTTTTTGTTTAAAAAACAAAACAAACCAAGCACTGAAAGCAAAGACTTCGGTTGACTGGCGAAAAGCAGCTGGTTTCATGCATCTCCTGTTTAAGGCCAAAGGTTGTTTTTTTTTTAATGAGAGGAAGGCAGTTTCTACTCTGAGATGGATTTTAGAGATCACAGCTCCTCATATTGTTCTTATAACTACTGTATTAAAGTACTGTATGACAAATCACCGCCTGTACAAAGAACAAATGGCATAGAAGCCAAGTGTCTCTCTATAGATCTGGTTTGCATTTAAAAGTAACGTTGTTTTAATTCCAGTTTTAATAATGGAATTTATTTTCAGGAATGTGTCATCTGGTTTGATATTTACTCACAGGATAAACTCAGCTGTTGCGTTGAAGTTGTGCAATACCTGTTGGGTGTGCGGTGTGGATATTCGTTATCAAATTCAATTTGTGTCGATAGGCTTTTGTTGTAACCATACCGTCAGCCAGGTGATTTCCCTTTTTAAGGACTCTTCAAGGAACCAAGTTGCAATTGAAAAGAATTCTACATGTGTTTAGTATTAATTTCATAACGAATTACCAATTCTAGTTTTCACTATAAAAGATGCCTTAAACCAACAAATCAACAAAGTAATATTTGTGATTCTAAAGCAACGTGGGTGATATAGCAGATTCTGAAAGGGATCCTACAGTTGGTGTCTGAATTCCAGGTGTCATTCACAAAAACTGCAAAATCTTTTAATCCGTCATACCACGACAGCAAAAAAACAGCATCTACAACTGTCACCCATTCCCAGCAAAAACTGTACATTGTGGCCTTAACAAAGCTGATATTCGGAAACCAATGACAGTGCAACTCATTACATGATCCGTTGATTCTCAATCTCTCAGGTTTTGCTTCAACGTTGTGCTTTCGTTAATTGCCCTACTTAGGGTGTATTTTTTGCAGACTGAAGCCAGTTTTCTCCCTGTGTTAGCCCCTTTTGTTTTCCTATTAATCTTGAGATGTGCTGCAAGAAGCATCCCCATAACAGGATGCTGCTACCACCATGCTTTAAAGTAGGAATAGTGGTTGGCTTTGCTCCAACTATGCATTTTGACTATAAAGATCAATGTGTTGGATATGAGTTTGTTTTTTTCCCCCTCCTTGTTCTGCTTTTTTCCTTGTTATACTGCTAAAAAGCAGCTAGAGGTCCGATGGGTCATCAGACCTCTCCTGGAGGAGACGTACTCAGGTCTTGATGGCACTGCTGGCCCACTGGTCCCCCGGAAGCGGGCAGGGGATGCTCGTTATTGGTGAACCGAGAGAAACTCCAAAGCCGATTTAACCAAGCCCAGGCTGTGTGCCGTTACTGTGATCTCCCGGCCACGATCAGCTGATGACATGAGCTGCATTTAGACCGGTGAACTCAAGCTTATGAGGGCTCAGTTTCTACTCCACAATTGATGCCATATCGCTACAGGTTACCTTTTCCCAATGTGTTGGGTCTATATGGCCCTGAAAGGCTTTAAAATGAATTAATCAGCCAAATAAACCAAACATAGGTGGGGTGCCCTCTTGGCACCTCTACAGGTGTAAGTTGGAGTACCCTTCACAATAGATGATTATGGTCCATTTAAACGAGATCATGAGGGGAGAGTCCTGACGGAAAACAAAATTGTAATATCAGTCAAAATGTACAGACACGCTCCCTTCCTCTCATTGTCTTGCCCTCCAGTGCCTTTCTCTCTCTCACACACACACTTTCCTCTCTCTCTCTCTCTCTCTCTAACACACACACACACTTTATCCCTCTCTCTCTCTCTCACACACACACACTTTCCTCTCTCTCTCTCTCTCTCTCTCACACACATACACACTTTATCCCTCTCTCTCTCTCACACACACACACACACTTTCCTCTCTTTCTCTCTCACACACACACACTTTATCTCTCTCTTTCTCTCACACACACACTTTACTCTCTCTCTCACACACACACACTTTCTCTCACACACACACACACACACTTTCCTCTCTCTCTCACACACACACACACACTTTCCTCTCTCTCTCTCTCTCACACACACACACACTTTCCTCTCTCTCACACACACACACACTTTCTCTCACACACACACACTTTCTCTCTCACACACACACTTTCCTCTCTCTTTCTCTCTCTCTCACACACACACACACTTTCCTCTCTCTCACACACACACTTTCCTCTCTCTCTCTCACACACACACACACACTTTCCTCTCTCTCTCTCACACACACACACACACACTTTCCTCTCTTTCTCATACACACACACACTTTATCTCTCTCTTTTTCTCACACACACATACACATTCTCTCACACACACTTTCCTCTCTCTTTCTCTCACACACACACACTTTCCTCTCTCTTTCTCTCTCACACATACACACACTTTATCTCTCTCTTTCTCTCTCACACACACACACACTTTCCTCTCTCTTTCTCTCACACACACACACTTTCCGCTCTCTTTCTCTCTCACACATACACACACTATCTCTCTCTTTCTCTCACACACACACACACACTTTCCTCTCTCTTTCTCTCTCACACACACATACACTTTCTCCCTCTCACACACACACACACACTTTCCTCTCTTTCTCTCTCTCACACACATGCACTTTCTCTCTCACACACACACTTTCTCTCTCTCTCCTGCTTCCACTCTTTCCCGATACTGAAGTAGGCGGTAAACTGGAGTGATAAATGTTTAATTGCGGTAGCTTAGTAATGTAAGTAGTGACCGGAGCAAATTGCACAGGGCTGTGCTAACCCAAGAAGTGGCCCATTATGAAAAGCCTGGACAGGTGACCCTAGAAGGAAACTGAGCATTAAAGTAAGGGACATTCAACATATACAGGAAGGAACCCTTTTACAGTCTGTATATTTGTATACAGCTTCATAGTGAAAGGCAGAGCCATACTGAATCTTTGATGAAGGTGATGTTTCCTATTAGTTAATTGCACCTCTGGTAATGACCTTCTCTGCTGGGTGTCAGTGTTGTAAACAGGGCTGAATCGGGCATTGAGTTTCTAAAATTCAAACCACCACGCAAGAAACTTATTCCACAAAGCCTTCAATTCAGTTTCTTCAAATGAAGTAGAATATAAATGATTTATAAAAAAAAATTATAATTATCAATGGAAACAGATATTTTCATGGATGTTGCAAGCCTTTCTGCAACTGAATAGCATATTGCACTCAATGGAACTGTAACATTCACATTGATGTAAATAGCCTTGCTGCTAAATAAATATCCTTGCTAGTTGCTAAAGAACCGAGGGCCGATTTCGTATTCCGCCTTGCTTCTGTTGTCCAACCCAATGGCATGATCATAGACACCTTCCGCTAGGTCGATGGTATGTCCAGAGAGATGGCTTGAGTCGCAGCATGCAAATTCATTTAGGGGGAAAAATGTTGCTAGGTGCAACTAGTCACAAGACACATTAAACAGCTATTGTCCACGCAGTCTTTTAATCAGCATTAGCTTGTCT
The DNA here is from genome assembly GCA_025775045.1 of Hiodon tergisus. Lineage (NCBI taxonomy): Eukaryota > Metazoa > Chordata > Actinopteri > Hiodontiformes > Hiodontidae > Hiodon > Hiodon tergisus. The sequence goes on from JAOVYW010031599.1 coordinate 58,550, forward strand.
TAGGAAAATATTTGAATGTTGCCTAAACTAGGGAGTACCTCCAGACGTTTTGGTTAGAAATAGTTCTTACAGCATTTCTGCTCACCTACATTTTAAGTACGTACGTTACCGTTTGTATTTGCATGTTGCCTCAGCTTAGAACGTGGCCTCTATTATCAGTCAGTCGGTACCTACTATTTTACTACTAGGGCTCACTGAAAATATCAGCTACATAGTAGTACCTTTATAGTATCAGGAAAAAACGCAATTACCTGGTGAGCAGTCTATCTTAATCCTTCCTCAAACACAGAGCTTTTACCAGAGAAAAAGACTGCTGACGAAAGTGCTAATGAAAGCTTGAGGAGACATACCGAAAACAAAAACATAGCAAAAGTAAAAAGAAAATGGTTATGACAGAAAAAAGGGAAATTAGAAATCCAGATATGAGCGCTCGTTTAGTATCAAAAAAGAGTTCTCAAATGGGAGGACAGGACGAGAGGGCGAGCGAGCGAGCGAGAGAGAGAGAGAGAGGAACAGAGCTGGAGAGGGAGGAGGAGAAAAGGTGATTCGGTGTGTGCCGGTGTTGAGCGAGGATCCGTTTTCCGCCGGGGCCACTCCCCATTCAGTGGGAGCAGCAAGCTCAGCAGTGAGAAGGGCCAGGGCTGTTACGGGGCCACCTTTCCGCCGGGGCCACTCCCTGCCTCTGGATATCCACGGGATGAGCATTGGGTGAGTGTCCCCTCCACTCCTCCGCTTGCGCCTCTGTCAGACCTGCCACCTTCACACCTTTTGGTTTGCTAGACGCGTCCAAGCAGCAAAATGTATGATTTTGTTATGTTATGACTGCGCATTATTGTGGCTGTTACTGTTACGGATGTACTTGGTTAATATTCCTTCATCGCAGCATTCCACCTTGCTTTATTGCATGTTTGCGTTAACTATTTTCCACCGGTAACAATCTTCTGGAAATCCTCGGTTTTTCAGGACCCAAGTGCGGATCTGGGCAGTATTCATCTTTGTTTTGTGGGTCTAAGTTGACTTGTGGGTCTTCTTGTGCTCTGAGGAGGAAGGGGTTGTGCGATTTAAAAGAAAAATCGTTATTTATTCCCCTGCCGTTTGGTACTGAATTTCAGAAGCACAAGGTATGTAATAGGAAACAGTTGCGTGATGTAACAATATTTAATTTCCCAGAGCTTGGCGATTAGAATCTGCAGCATTCGCCACCTGGGTTGTCCACTGATTTTTTTTTAATCAAGCACAAAGACGAGTTAAGACCTTAGAGCCAAACCAAAATGAAACACAGAAGCCTCTGTGAATCTTCCCAAAGGCGGGGGCAGTATTTCCCGGCAGTTATACTTCCTCTTCCCGGAACAATGACTGGACAGAGTCAACATTAGCGCTGCATCAGCGTGGAGCTGTATTTAGTACAAAGAAGCTGCTGATACTACGCGAAAAACAAAAGCATCCACATTGTGTTCCCAGATTGCCCAGTCTCAGAGAAACTCGGCTGGCACGGGTCGGATCTAAATCACTTCATCAAGGAAGTGGAAACGGGACAAGCTGCCCAAGCCTTGGGTCTGTCGGACATCTTTCTCTCCCCGGGCAGGATTCCAATTATGGGCCGCGGCGGTCTTAACCCGCTGCCTGAAATTGGGATCTGCGGTTATTTTGGTCTATTGTTTCACCCCACATTTTTGCACAACTAAAGCATCTCGGCGTGTTTCCAGAAATCCTGCGGCCACAAATAGGGAGAGGGAGGAAACATGACTGGTCTCCTTCAGTCATCTTAGTTGCCTCTTTTCCGCTCTGCAGGCTACACAGCCCAGGCGAGATGTTCGGTGATGAATGCAGAAGAGGCTCATCCCTTTTGACAGTTTTGCAAGACTGCAGGCACCCAGGAAGCCGTTATGAGACACTTGTCAGCGATGAACCGAGAGAAATTCAGTGAATTTAATCCCACCGCTCTACCAGTAACGCTCCGCGCCTTTGCTTATAATCACAGATGGCACATAACTGGGCTGAAACCGGCCAACTCCGGCTCACAGGGCTCGGTCAGCGTACCGAAGAGTACCTTCATTCCCTGACTATTGTCAATGGTTGTTTTTTTTTGGCAGATACAGGGACCGAAAAACACAGAATGGCTTCCCCACAAAACAATATGCGTGAGTTCATTAGGTTTATATTCGTGTCAATAAATGTCAAATAAACGTAGTTATGTTCTTTTCCATATGCGTACGTCAAAAAACTAGGTCAAAATTTCAAGTAGCGTGACCCCAGTCCCGTTGACCTCCAGGTATCCAGGGCGACGACAACCTGCAGTGCATGATGGTCGGCACGGTGATGCGGAAGATCAAGTCACGGAGTTGGAAGAAGCAACGATACTTCAAGCTGCAAGAGGACTGCATGACCATCTGGTACAAGTCCAAAAAGACAGGGAAAGCCCGCTCCACGTGTAAGTACTCATGCTTTCCAGGAAGCCCCTGCAATTTTCTAGTTGGCCAATACGGTGTGGGTTTCATTCATGTAAGTAAACGGCTGGAGCAATTGGAGTCAGCATTCATCTCAAATCATTAGCAGTCCATTTTCAGACAATTGTTTATTAGAATTTATTGGAAGCAAGTGCAATAGTGGTTTAGAAGGGTTTCATGTTTTCTTTGGTATGGAATCCAGTGTTGAATTGCACCTGGGCAGTGTTGCTGTTCACCCTACACTTGAATATAAATTACAGGGGTGGAAATAGGGTGAAAAGCTACAGCAAAGTTGAACTTCTTGCTTTTTGACTTATGAACAGTGCCGGGAAACTGCTTGCTCTGGAATGACTGTTGAGCCAGTGTTTGCGGTGTCGGAGCTACACTGTACACTGTTAACATTTTAGTCATTTAGCAGACGCTCTTAATGTGCAATAACAGATACTGAGCTACTACCAATTGATGAGTACTGCAAGAAAGTATAAGAGAGCCCTCATAATTACCCCTTCTACCACACTATGATAGATAACTTACAATTTCGGTGTTTTCTACATTCATCCAGATGGTTATTATTTTCCTGAAGAAATTCTGGTTAAGTGCATTGCTCAAGATGCTTTTCGGTTACAAGCCTGTCCCCTTAACCACTACGCCACCTGCTGACCTCAGGCTCCCCTTGCACATTCCCTCCGCTGTCCCATTAGTCTCTGTGAGCGATGTGGAGGCGGTGCGCGAGGGTCACCAGTCGGAGGTCCTCCACAGCATCGCAGACAAGTTCCCGCCGGATAGGTGTTTCACACTGGTGTTCCGTGGGCGCCGTGGCAACCTGGACCTGGTGGCGGATTCTGCGGAGGAGGCCCAGTCCTGGATCAAAGGCATTCACAAGCTCATGGAAAACCTGAAGAACATGGGCCAGAGGGAAAAACTTGACCAGTATCCTTTTAGAGACAAGAAGAGTCAGCTCGACATAGCTACAAACTTAATAGTTTCATTCAAGTCAGGGAACTTAGCATCTGCGTAAGTCTGGTGTGGATCCCCAGTTTAGGATATGCAAAAAAAAAAAAAAAAAATGTAATTGTGTAACAAGAGCTGGTACATAACCTGTGAAAATGCAGGTTTTGCATGCGTGTTGAGATTGGCCCTTAATTGGCCCCTCAGGTGGATATGTGACTGGTTTATGAAAGCCGATAAGAACAAAGACGGGCGAATGAATTTTAAAGAGGTGCAGGATCTTCTGAAGATGATGAACACCGATATGAACGAGCACCACGCTCTACGCCTCTTCAAGGTAGGACCCCGGTTGGTACACTGCGCTTATCACACATTAGGATATTAGCACACTACCACACTCTAAAATGATATCTTCTAATAGAAAAAATGCAATCAAATTGTTGTGTCATTGCTAATTAGTTGACTGAAATCCCATGCATAAACAAAAGGAGGTAATGGTGAGACTGGAAATAAATTGTTTGAATGACCAGCAACAGAAACTCAGACAAAGAACCAAAGGTCTTGAAATAACAGAGCAAACATGACCAAGGACACTTTGCACATTTACTTCTCTCTGTTTCATTCCTGGATGCATAATAGTGTCATTGCTTTGGGCCTTAAGTCTTTCACTGTTTCTCTTGCTCCAAGATGGCTGACAAGTCTCGGTCAGGCACGCTGGAGGGCGATGAGTTTGTGCTGTTCTACAAGATGCTCACTGAGAGGGAGGAAGTTCTCAGAGTGTTCCAGGACTACTCCAGCGATGGGCAGAAGCTGACCCTGCACGACCTGGAAGAGTTTCTGTGCAAGGAGCAACTGGAGGGCGAGAGGACCAGGCAGCACGCCCTGGAGCTCATCGAGCGCTACGAGCCTTCTGACACTGGTACCGACTGCCAGAGATTGATAAGAGCGAACCGCACCACGGCTGACGATATTCTGCGGGCAAATGTTCAGGAACAACAAGAGCATTGAGCTTCCCTTAGCCCGCCCCGTTGCCTTTGCCGATCCATTCGAATCTCCGGTATTGCGGTACTTTGCATAAAGATAGTGAGCCCGCTCTTCTCCATTACATGTCAACGCCGGGGACACAGGGGAGGGTACTGATTCAGGAATGGAACTCTTGACCAGGACACTCCTTGAGTGAGAGGTACTAAACCTGAATCAGTAAACATCCATCTGTGTAAGTAGAAAGTTTGTACAACGACAATCTAGGACATTTGCTAAGCCCTGATTATTTTTAGATTTAACTTTTGCAAGTTAGTTAATTAGTCATATGTTGTCCTCTTACTTGTTTTATTGATGTTTGATGCTCTAGGACAGAGTGTCCAAAAAGTATATGTAATTATAAACAATATTACTTTGGATTGGAATAGACATTCAGAACGCAAACCACTCAATTATGGATGTTATACCGAACAGATTACTTACAGTGAATCTATCCTGTTTTTCTCCGCAGCCAAGACACTACAGGCCATGTCCATCGATGGCTTCCTGATTTACCTGGGCTCGCCAGACGGCTCTGTCTTCAATCCCCAACACCAGGACATCTACCAGGACATGACCCAGCCTGCGTGCCACTACTTCATCTCTGCCTCCCACAACACCTACCTGCTGGAGGACCAGCTGCGGGGCCAGAGCAGTGTGGAAGGCTACATCAGGTCGGGCCTTGGCCTCATTCCTCTGAGTTGTGTGGAAGGCTACATCAGGTCGGGCCTTGGACACAGTGCTCTTAGGGGGGAGCTCCAATATTAACAGGAGCTCTTGTTAAAATACTTGCTTGTTCTTTGTGTGCGTGCGCGTGCCAAATTTCTCAAGATTTACAGATTTTAAAGAAAAGAAAAATCAAAGACTAAGAAATACCAGCTAATAATTAGAACCAAATTATTTTTAAAAATTGTCATGGACCTAGTGCCATTAATTGATGAAGCCATTTCAAATGATATATTTATGCAATACTATATTTCTAGGCCCTGAAAGGTTTAATCGTTACTGATGGTGTTTGTCCAACAAGAAGATGCTAGTTGGTAAATTCTCTGGCTGACAAATCAAATGTTTGACAAGTTAAACGTTTGTCAGACGTAGCATGCATAAATGTGAAATTCGAATGCCTGTTAAAAATAACACCCACATGCCAGCCACTCTTACCTCACAGAAACAAAAAAAGTATGTCTCAAATGTCTCAATTTGATTTAGCCTTGGTGTGATTATCTGCTATTTAACTAACACAATTTGCATGGTACTCTTTACTGTTTTCATCGAACGTATTATGTCACAATAGCCTTGTTTATATATATATGTGTGTGTATATATATATATATATATATATACAGTGCCTTGCAAAAGTATTCACCCCCCTTGACATTTTTCGTGTTTTGTTGCCTTACAACCTGGAATTCACA
>JAOVYW010031611.1:0-29139 GCA_025775045.1 Hiodon tergisus
TGCTCGTGGACATGAAGTTGATCGATACCAGGGAGACGCTGCCGCTGGGTTTCATCCCCATTCAGGAGACCGTCGACACGCATAAGTAAACACTCCCCCTCCCCTCCCGGTCTGGGCCCGCCCCGATTGGACTGTCTCTATATGCCCGCGCCGCCCTAAATGAGGGTGTCTGACGAGCGGTTGGGAACCCCAGTGTAACGTTTGTACTACTGCGGTGGTTGCCGCCGTTTTTATGCAGAGCGTTTACAATGCGTTCTTTGGGGGTCCTACTCGAGATCGCACTGCCCATGCCCAGTCCGAACCCCCGCAGCTCGTCTAGTCCTGTTTCCCAATGACCCATGTGTGGCCCACGATTACAGCATAAATTACTCTGTTATGAAGGAATTAAAATAATGTGGGGGGGCCAAGGCAGTTGCTTACATGGCTTATACTTGGAGCTGGGCCTTTCTTTAAGGCACACATGATGCGTTTGCCTTTGAACGACCGCGATAGCGTGCTTTGGAATGAGCGGTCGCATCAGAAGCCGTGTGACCGCAAGCCGCCCGAGACCCCAAGGCTTTCAGGAAGAAGAGGCTCTGTATAAAGTTTATCCCACGGGATTCCTGTCGGTTTGGACTCTCAGAGCTGTCAGTCGGCAAGGATGATGGGAGGGTCTGTAGAGGAACAACACTCCCGTGAAAGTCCACTTAACGGTGTGGCATTGCCGGCGAGAGTGCTGCCGGTTCGAGACTCCTTGTTTCACCGTCTTACATCCCATCTTGTTTTTCTGTCCCTGCTGGCTCTGGCATGTCCTGGGTCAGTAACAAGAACATGACGGGTGTTGGTACTTGGGTCTATTAGAGTGTGGTGGTGAGAACCGAAAAGAGCACCGTTTCGCAGAGAGTCACCGTGGTTGTGGATGGGCCGTTAGGAATGTTTTGGCGTTTCACAGCGACATCAAGAGCTGTCCGCCCCCCCCCACCCTAATGGTTCCTGGGCTCTGTTGAAGCACACTTTCAAGTTGGCAACCATTGGGGTGAAAATAAATTGTACCTTGGAGCAACTCTCTCCCTGCTGATGCCTGCTGAGATCATAAGCCTGGCTTTGGCTGCGTTAACACTGAAATTCATGCCTCGGAAATTTATTTGAGTTTTTTTTTTCTTTTATTTGTGCGTTCCCATCCGCAACCTGAAGGGAGACAGGAGTAGCGATTGAGTTCAGGCACCTGCAATTACCACTAACTTTGATCGGACTAGACTTTGCCAAGTCTTACAAACAGAATGAAGGCATATTATAACAGTCTGCATAAAGGAGCAGCAGATTGTTTTAGAATGGGCCCGGAATTAAAGAAGCAGGCCTCTGGGAAATGTAAGAGGTGTGGCAGTATAGCAGCCTTAGCGGTTGCCCTGTTAGCACTGTTGTTGGACTGCTAATCAACACTGTATGGAGTCCAGGCTAAAAGCTGCTCTCTGTGGGCGGCTGCTTGAAGAAGCTCAAACCAGGCCAGCCGCTGTCTCCCTGTCCAGTCGGGCCCCTGCCCGGCGTTACGCCGGCCCCCGGCGCGATACTTTAGGCCTTCGCCAGTCTTGCCATTTGTTTTTCTAATAAACCTGTCATCTGTGGGTGCCTGACCTCCAAACCAACCAGTGGCATAAATTAGCTTTTTCATTTTCTCCGAGAATCAAGGTTTTTGGGAATAACATTTTTTTAAAGAAGGTTAGTCCTGTGTGTTAGACATGTTATTTTAAATCAAAAGGCGAAACACTAAAGGTTGAGGCCAACTGTCATCCTCACCCTGCTTTCATAGATAAGCATTAACAATGTGCTATCTCTCTCTTTCGAGCAATCACGTGAGGCACCCAGCAAGACTGCATCACTTTCACCACCGCTACCAGTGGACCATTAGGGTGGACTCCAGCCATCAGGGCCCCTACCCCTCTTCTCCGGATATTATATTTAACTCCCAGTGCCGGCCAGCAGAGGATGGGCTCCTCTCAAGGTTTCTTCCTGCAAGCCTAGGGAATTTTTCCTTGCCACTGTTGCCACTGGCATGCTTTTGGGGGGTCAGGCCTGGGAAATACTGTATTTTTTTGTATGTAAAGCATCTTTGTGACATGGCAACAGGTGAAAAGCGCTGTATAAAAATACAATTGATTGATTGATTGTTTGAATATTAATTTTGATCTAGATGGCGCATCATGCTAAACAAGGGTAGCTGTGACAGAGGTTTGGGGTACGATTCCTGCTGCCCTTGATGACAAATTTGAATAATTCAGTTAATGACTAAAATGCCAAAGAAACGCACAATTTTGGTAAATTAAGCAATCAAGGGACATGAACCACATACCTCTGACATCAAAGACCAAATCCTAACCCCTTCACCAGTGTAGGATGGCTAATCTTAGAGTAACCGATTTAAATATGGCTTTACTAACCACTAATGGGACTATCAGGACAACATTAATACATTTATCCATGTTTTCATTTAAATACTGGCTAATACGCCTAAGATATATTAAGGATGGTAGTGGATGTGATTGTTGATGCATAACAATTCGGAGAAGGGACATCGTGATGGGTTCTTGATTTCCGTCGGTCAGCAATCTCCCGGAGAGAATTACTGCCATCCAACATTTTGTCGAAATTTTGCTTTTCAAGTCTCTTGGACGTACACTCCAAAAATATATATATTTATTTTTGAAGAATTTGTGTATGTTTTCCGGGTGTACTGCCTACATTATTTGTTACACACCACCCTGCCTTCGATCAAACCACATCCTCCTGAAACTAGTATTTTATATCAGACGTTATTTAATGTTAGACTTACATCAAATAAAGGTTATTTATATAAATTAACATGCAAATAAAAGTCTAACACCTAAATAGATTTTATCCCAACAACTTATCAAAATCTATATCAATCAATCAAGGGCCGAAATAAAATTGTTAAAACAGTTTAGCCCAGGTTTATATTTTAGGTTTAACGTTCCCTGTGGCAGTTGTTGTTATGCACTTATTCTTTGTAAAGTTGAAACAACATACATTTAGTAAATACCTACTTAGACTACAAAAAAAATATTACTCCCAACGCTAACATCTGTGCAAACTACAAATTTAAACAATTCCCACTTACAGATTCCATACTGCATTGACCTGGAGCAACGGATATTGACAGAAGTTCTTTTACATGGTCAAATACAAGTGCATTGTCATGAGAAAATGTTCGTTTGGCATGCTAAAGAGCATTCATTGCTACCATCTGTCAACACCAAATGCTAAAAGTAATTCTTAAAAGTACACATGGACAGGTTTGGAATACATTTTTTTTTTTAAAGACACCTAAAATAAACCACATAAATGACACCATCATACATAATTAAACGGCGCTTTAATAAAGAGCTTAGCTTTAAAAAAAAAAGCCACTTTTATTCAAAATTCACAGTGCTAATTTAGGTCACGGTTTTGATAAATTTTGTACATCTCAACATTAAATAAACCGCCGTGAGACTCTTAAAAACTATTAAGAGACCATTTACTGCCAGGTTTCACATTCATGACAGTACACAGTATTTCAAACAGCTTAATACAAACACTGAAGTATTGACTGGTTTGGAAATGTCATTTGAAAGTTGAAAAATTCTTCTGCTAGTGTAACCATGATTTCAATGATCACGGTTTTCAATGACCATTGTAAAAAAAGACTTAACTTGTCCCACAATGAGACCAAAAGTAATGAGGGGTAAATAGATGTATAAAACTAAATGACCGAGACAAGCAGTTGCATGCGAGAAGATATTCCTCAGTAACTGCTGTTACTCCCAACTTTGCAAGATGATGGCAATACAAGGCATCAGCTTAGCAGATTTAGCCCATCAAACCAATTACAACAATTACAGTTGTTCCCCTGGAAAGTTTAACTTTTGTAAAAAATAAATCTGTGTCACATTTTGCACATGCATATTAAGTGCCTAGGTTAAGTATTTGCAAATATAATTAGGGATATCAAAACAGAAAGGACAGTGGGCAAGCTCCCAATCATCTGTATAAAAATAGAACGAGCTAACAAAATGAATGCGAGTTACAAAGCAAATGGCCGGCATTCAGATGATAAACGGATACCACTGGTTAATCAGATGCACCGACCTCGAAGGATAGTACATTATTCATAAAGCCTGTTCAAAAATTAATTGTGGTGAAAGATGAGTAAGTGTGGAACCAATTTGCGCCATGCTCGGATAAATATCTTGGCTGGAATTCAATTAACATTAGACCCCTAGACCAACTTACTTAGATAAACTTACAGTTTAAAGTATAACACATGGAACTGGATGTTCACTGAAGAAATTCCAGTTAAATACCTTGCTCGTTGATACAACTGCAGGCCCCTACGTACGGTTTTTAAACTTGAACCCTAGTCAACTGCAGCCTCTCAGGTCCTCAAACAAAGTGTACTTGTTAAATAACTTCAATGATAAAACAACCCAAAACAGTAGTTATGGGACTGATAGAATAAATAAATGAAGACTTTTGATAGGCCAAAGGGAGACAATCAACAGCTTAATAAGCTTAACTATTATGTCCAGCCAAATACTGCCTGATGAACATCAAAGTGTTGAATGAGAAATTTAAATGAGAAAGTTCTAACAAACTGCATAACCAGTAACCGCTCAGATCTTTCTGGGATTCATAAAAGGCCATATTTGATTTCCCCACAAGCAATGAGCACAAAACGATTAAATCCATGCTCCTAGTCTTGAGAGAGTGACTATAAAAGATATATTCTACTATTTCTCAATAAATCTGATTACACAGTAAATCACAGATCTAACGAGGGTAAAACAACAATTCAGATAAGGCTCCATAAGGACGAAAAAAGTAAAATAAAATAAAGCAGCTTTGGGAGCCCAGGACTTAACACACCAAAAAAAGGCCAGGCTGGGGAAACACGGCGCAGGGTCTCCTAGTTTTGACTTGGACATGGAATGGACCTGCCATATTAAATAGGCCCAAACAATGAAAGCCCTCCAAGGGGACACACCTTCTGCAAAATGCTGTTAAATCACATGAAATCCTCAATTTTATTTACACAATTTCCTTTACGAAAGGGGAAGAGGAGAAATTTATCACAGCCTACTAATATGGCAAGTATATTTCAGAGCAGGGAGAGAAAAAAGAGCAGATGAGCACATTGTTACCATTTAAAATAATTCTGCGAACAGTGAATCCCATAACGACATTTTTTTCAAATGTTACCGGCACAGACATAAGTGCCCCAAACTGGTAACAATTAAGGCTTACTCAAATGGCTCTACCTGCAGTCATTCTTGCTGTACCGAAAAAGGGCTTTTTGATATGGTGAATATCGTTCTCAACTGCACCTTCTAATTTATCACAACACACTTATAATTGTACTGATGTAGAGCATGCCCAGTAAGAGGAAAAGGGGCATAACCTATGATTTTTAATTCTGCTGAAAAACCACAAGTACTAGGATTCAGACTTCTCCTAAATTGTTTAATGGCTCGATTTAAAAAAACAAAAACAAAAAAACAATTGGATGGCGAAATTTGAAATAGATATCAATTTTAAATTGATGCATACAAATCCATTCATTCGATATATTAATCATGCATCTTATAAATTTGATATTAAATATTAAGTGCAAATTAAATTACTCTTTACAATTTTCCTCTAAAAGATTTCATCACCAATTGATTATCTTACATTTTATCTAAATGTTGAAAGGGACAACAAAACAGCGAAAGTCTGAATTCTCAGTGTTGCCTCTACACAAGAGCGGGATTTTCTTCACGATGATATATTTTATCAATTTAAATTCAATAACAAGTTTACTTTAAGCATTAGTCAAGAATAAAATGTTCATTCTGTGTGTTAGTACTTTAATTTCTTTTAAACAATTCTTAATTTCTAGTTCATATTTTATAATGCTGGACTAAGACATTCAAGATGAAAATGAACTATATTTGTGCATTAGAAAATGCTTAGTCATTTGAATAAAATAAAAAAATAATAATAATAACCCACATAAAGGCGCCACTTGGACAGGCAAAGAAATAATAGCTGATGGCAAATTCTTAAGTAGAGGTGGACGGCTAACCAGTCTTGCAATTGCGTGCTCCTCCACCCAAAAACTGGGCAATAAAGGATGCGTGTTGCCAATCAGTTTTACCAGCAGGCACCTATGGGGGCACTGTGGTGAATTGTCCTCATCTCAGCCCTCCCTGATCTTGGCTGCTAGAGCAGAGTTCTCCTGCCGAATGGCCTTGTAGTCTTCCAGTATCTTCTCCAGGTTAGCTACAGTCTTCTTGCCATTCTCAGTCTCAATCTGCGGCAGCAAAAAATACAACAGTGAGGCACTGTATGAATAACAGAAGTTTGTAAATACCCATGCTTTACTTTAGTGTAACAGCAGTCAAATGCTAGCAAAACTCAGAAAGCCATGGATTGATGTTGCGATGTGGCAACAAATAGAAAATGAAACACGATGCAAATTCTTGGTATATATCCACTGGAAAGATGAGATTTAAATTTCTGTCCAAATAAAGTTCAACAGCCCAAACATTACAATACGTTTTTTTTTTTTTTTTAAATAAAAAGTTTTTGCAGACTACTATGGTCTTTATGCAGAGGATTAAGTTGAAGCCAAAATGTAACCTATCCAGAAAACTTCATGAGTAGATGTTCCAGAATGAGGGAGATTTTGCGATTACACAACTGGTTTCTCCAATTGGGTGAGGACCATATGTACCTGTTCTTCCAGATCTCTGATCTCTCTCATGATGGTCCCTGTATCCTCAATGGTCTGGATCAGCTGGGTGCAGTTCTACAATAAACACAGAAAAGCTTGTCACACCAGATAAAAGCCCTTTAGCATTTACACTATCTGAATTAGATTATCCTGCTCAATGTTCGTCAATGAGTTTCACAATACTTAGGACTGCAGGCAAAGTGAAATTCATTTTGTGCTCTTACCTCATGCAAAGCTGCCAAGTACTTGTACGATTTGCGGACTGATTCGTCTTTCTTGGCGTCCTAAAAGACAGATTTCCAAGAGCTAAATATCATGCCACTGGAAATTCAATTATATCTGCAGGGTGTGTGCCATTGTGCAACACCCCACATTCATCACATTCTATACAAAACGCAAAAAAGTAAAAATAAAAAACACTTTTACCTTGAAGACCAGTTCGTCGGTAACCGCAAAAGTCCTATCCAGCTTGCCTGTGAGGCTGTTTATTTCCTTCTGAAGCTCCTTGGTGTCTGACAAAATCTACAGTGAATTAGGCAATAGAGATGAACTGACTGAAATACTGAAGTTGATTTGTGTTACAATTAAAATACGACGGACAGGAGTTACATTAAACATGCATGATTTTAACAATACCTCTTATTTTAGTTTATTCTATAAAACAGCACTGCTGACGTGCAGGTGAGAAACAATAGCCAACTTAATATGAAATTTCAATTAAAATTGGTAATGCTGATGATGACTTTTGTGGGGCACTGGGGGAGGGGAAGTTCTAAGAACAGAGAATGATGGCAGGGCTGACCTTTGTGATTTCTTCCTTCTGTTTCTTGATGTTGCCAACAATCTCCAGGATCCTAATGGTGTAGGCCGACCGGGACACGTCTTTGGGCAGGTTCTCAAATTCTGTCATCTGTGGAGGCAAGCAGCAAGAAGGCAGTGAGGCTCAGAGAGCATGCACCAACCACAGCCAAGGGTCTCGGAAAGGGGAAATGCTATTGGTCTCCCTCCACCACGCCCTTACCAGTTGCTTGTAGAGTCCTTCCTTCTTTTTAGCTTCATCTGCAGATTGTCTTATTTTGTCATGAAGATCCTTGATTTCAGAGAGTTTGCGCGTTGACTCCAGCTAAAGAAAAAAGGGGTACAGGACATCTGAGCACTGTATACTGGAGACAGATGGGTCACAAGCAGGTGGCAGCAAGTGACAACTGCATCAAAAGACATTCATTATTGCCCTGGAACCAGCCGGTAACTGAACAGTCACTGCTGCACTTTATCTTAATCATTTCTCTTGCTCCTTTTAAAAGTGTAGCTAAATATATAACACTCGAAATGCACTTTCTATGAAGCAACAACTATTAATAAAAAACACTTGATTTAAATTATACATATTAAAATGTTCTGTACGAACATAAATTCAACACTGGAACAATCTGTATGACAGTATGTAGTAGATGTAAGTTAGAATAAGGTAATGCAGAATTGTCAATGCATTGTACAATACAGACTTTGAAATAATGATTTATTTTTAGGTAGCTAGGAAAGCTGTTGCAGGACATCAACATGACAGACCTGGAACACCTCATGGACGCGAAAGCAGATAACTAATTTCCCAGATCGTTTCTTTTGTACGCAACTGGTTACTTGGAAAGAGACAAGACTACTAACTGTTTTGACAACCCTTAAATGATTAAATCAAAAACAACGTTTCTATCAACCAACCTGTCAGGGTCGTTAATCTTCTTCTACAAACATAAAAACACAATAACAGTAAAACCTATTTAGAGAATATTTACAACAATAAATTAAAAATATTCTAATATATAAACATCAAGTGATTTGAAAATATTTCCTGGAACGATTTGAAGTTTCTTTCGGTAGAGGCGTGGTGATGCGAGACTAATGTTCATCATGTGTGGTTTCATTCCAAACCACGTTAACTTAAAGTAAATAGATGACAACATTGATAAGTCATATTTAACAGAGAGATTAACCCATAAAACAAAACATACGTTACCTTAGCCTGTGTTGAACACAGACCTACTGGCAATTCTTATAAAAGCCTATGGGAAAATGTACTTAACAGCGTGGGCTCTACACGGTCACCTCACTGAGCGCGTTACCTCACGGTTGCCGCAGAGCTCCTTCAGCCTGCGGTGCTCCTCGATGAGGGGGGCGCGATGCTTCTCCCACTGCGAGGCCAAACTCACCACCCGCTTAGCGCTGCCCTCCACCAGTGCCTGTGCAAACGCATGCACAGACGGAACAACAGAAAAGGAAGGCACTCAGCGCCAATGAACTCATAAAGCAAATAATGCCAAAACACAGGCATCCCTAAGCAGAGCATGATCCCCGTCAATATCCATTCACAATAAAGACGCATGACAAAAACTGCAACAGCACCCTCACCTGCAGCTTGGCAAGGTTATTCTCGGCATCCGGCAGCAGGTCAATTGTCTGTTTCTTTACTCTGATTGAATCCACCTTATCTGCATTGCCCAACTCTTGCTGCTTCAGTTCATCTGACACCTGTTTTAAATTTTTTAAGTGATTCAATTGATTAAATTAAGGTGTGTACTATACAAGAACTATACAAGCGCCCTTCTTACTGCAATACAGTCCATTTACTGCTTTGGCAGCTCATAATAGCAAATAATAAAACAGAGAAACTTTGAAGAGGCACCACAATAATGCAATTTTCTCATATGCCAGGCAAAGAAACTTTACTGAATCACCTGTATTATTATTCTGTAAAGCAGTACTTCTGTTATTGGAAGAACAACAATCACCTGATTGATTGACACTGAGAGCTGCTTCATGTCCCCACCCACTTCCTCCATGCGTATGGACAGCTGCTGCAGTTTCTGCTGGAGTGATGCAACTTCCTTTTGCTGCTGCGCCTGAAGGTCCTCTTCGGATTGGTGTGAACTGGGCAGCGAGTTCACGGCCGCTGCCATCTGCTGGGCGGCTTTCTCAGGCTCCTGGACCATGCATTTTATGGAATCACGTTACACACTTTGTTGTGGCGCATCCCCCGCTTTCCTGCTCTGGGGAAATTCTAGAACATACTGACATCGACAGCGCTGTATGCAGTGCCACCAAAGCTGACCATCATAATCCTTACAAGAATAACTAACCTGAGTAAAGGTGAATTTTTCGGTGTGGGTAAAGCGAGTGCCCTTGGTCAGGACATCTCCTCCCATCGTGGACCCTCCGAACAACTGCAGCAGCTCTGCTAAGTCAGGGCCTGATCTTGGGGCATTCTGGGATTCCGAATGCGGCTGAGCGGCCGTTCTAAGCTGTTCCTCAATTCGTTTCTGCAGCCGTGCACGTTTCCTGGAGCGATACTCCTGCATTGAGAAAGAAACAGGTGGATCAGTAAAAACTATTATTCAGAGAATTCAATTTTACAATCCAAATTTTACTGTTATCCAAACTGACTTACACAGCTTACAATTTCTACATTTATCCACTTGTACAGCTGGATATTTTACTGAAACAATTCAGGTTAAGTACCTTGCTCAAGGGTACAACAGCTGGGGTGGGATTGAGCCAGCAACCTTTCAGTTACAAGCCTTTCACCTTAAGTGTAGTCAAGTATAATAAAGTGCATAACTATGTGCTCAACCACATAGCGCAGCAGTGAAGTGGTGTCAAAGATCAATGTACCACCAAGTTCCTGGGGCAGAATGGCGACTTAAAAGTTCCTAGGACGAAATGCAGTGTTATGAAAGTTCCCAGGCTGGAATGCAGAATTACATGTGTTGAAAGCAGCACTTAAATGAGAAAGATTGAGAATTAATGGTTAGCCTCTAAAAGTTTGGGTGTCTAAATCTTTTCAAAACTTTAGACCATTTTCTAATTGTACAAAGTTTATAATATATATTTTACTAGGTGCAATGCATAATACAAATTCCAAAGAGCTTAATCGACAGAAACAGGCACAATCAACTTTTAAAAGGCTGCTTTATATCTACAGTGGAATTTAGAAAGTGTGATGTTCCTTTTTGAATCGTTCCCAAGTTCCTTTTTTAAATTTTGTTTTTAATGGAAGGTTATTCCACAGCCGTAGTTAGACACCAAAGACTTTCTACATGTGTCATGTTCAGTTCCTGGAAAGGTTAAAACGCCTAGGTTAGTAGACCGTATGTCGCATTTAGGTATGAAGGGTAATAGGCAAAAAATGTGGTTAGGACTCAAGCCATACATTTACATTACACTTTAATCATATAGCAAACATTTGTTCCACAGAAGAGATGGTCGAACGGTTTAGAGACTAAACTACAGGGTCGCTGTAAAGCGTCACAAGAAGATACATGCATACATACATGCAAGCGCTCCTTGAGTAAGTTCACAGTGCACAGTTTAAGACATTATCTGTAACAACCAGCATGCACCAGCCAGAATCAGGAGCATATTTGGAAAAGTACTTTAAACTGTTAAGACTTTTGCTTACAGTCTACAGACATACAAATTATTATGCGCTTAACTAAGACCTGCACTGGGTTTTGAGATAGAGTACCTCAGGGCTAAGTCTCGACAGTAGACCCTGACTGTTCCACTCATTCTCCCACTCCTGGGCAGCACTCAGCTCCAAGGCATGGTGCTCCAACAGGGAGGCAGGCACTGAGGATTTCTGGGAAGGCTGGGCTGTCACAGGCAGCAGAAAATCCCTGTAATACTCCTTCACCTCTACAAAGGAATTGGAGTGATCAAGAAAAATGTAAGTTGCATAGTGAACAAATTAATGATTAAATTAATCTCAACAACACTCAGTCATAACCACCCTGAGGCATACATATACAGACATACAATTACCTAAGTACACACACACACACACATATATTCACATATGTGTGTACATATATATACATATATATATACACACACACATACATTATATATATATACACACACACACATACATACATACACACATATATATATATATATATATATATATATATACACACACACACACACACACACACACACACACATACAAGTTTTTCTATACACAATAATTGTAGACCTACCTTTCACCACCTTTTTCCCAAAGACTCTGTGACAATGAGGTAAACTCAGAGGCTGAGAGTGGAATCTGTGGGAAGGATCTGGGCTCTGAAACAATAAACATATCTCAGTGGATACAATAGAACTACACTGAATCACCACAGATTAGAAACCGAGCCAAGACACTCTCGAACCGGGTTTTCGCTGAAGTGCAGGCAAGGAATATACCTGCGTTTGGCAGAGGAGTGGTAGGCGGCAGGACGGAGGTAACCAGGGCACAGAGAGCTGGGCTTTGATCTGGGCCGCAATGACTTTCTGCAAGAGGGCTGACTTGCCTTTCGGGGACAGAGGAAAGGAAGCAGGGAAGGTGGAAGGAAGCGAGAGAGAGATGGAAGAAAAGCAAACAAACAAAAACAAATTTAGCATAACGCCTGCCCTCTCATGCAATTCAATTACATCAGAGGGTTATGAAAGGTGGTTATTGTACATCTATAGCTGGGAGAAATGCTCAAATTAAGATGAACAACAAAAACGCCAAGACTGGGCTCAAAATGACACAAAAATGTTTAAGAGTGAATGGGTCAATGACAGTGCAAAGTTAAACGAGATAGAATCTCCCTAGTACCTGCAGGCTGGTCTGAGGTTTCAGCACTCTCTCTTGGGAGCTTCTCCACCAAGAACATGAGCAGGGAGCGAATTTCGGGCTCATTGCTATACAGAAAGGTCTGGTAACCAATCTCACCCTTGTAGCCCAAGTCCTAGAAAGAGAGACATATCGTGTCAACAGTGCACCAAACGAGCTTTGTAACTGAAACACCATCATCATCATCAACAGGCAGTGGCACAAAGCAGCAGATCCTATTCAGCAAGGGAAAGACAGAGCATATCAAAGTGTTAAATCAGAGTATGGTGCACAATATCTGAAGGACTGGGAAATTGTGTAATTTTGTTAAGAATTCATAATGCATCAAAATACACACAAAGGATAGAAAACAGTTTACTGAAGTAGAGCTGCAGGATATTATGGGTGGGGTCTGCTGTATAAAGCTTTAGCAAACCCTAAAATTGCATGTTACATGGCTCTACTTGTATATAAAACCTGCCAAGTGTGTAGCATAGTTGAATGAAGTAATACCTGCAAATTCTTCAGCATTTAAATGTAATAATGCGACTTACTTTTAAGTGTAACCAAAAAAGAAAAGTAATTACAGTCTACAATCTATTAAACAGTGTACACTCAATAGATGCAAATTACAGCAAATCTATAACCACTGGAATTCATGTGCAGGATGCCCCTCACCTGGCAAGCCTGCGCAAGGCTCATGCCCAGCCGGAAGCGGGCAGACATGCCAGGGGGCAGCGAGGGAGACAGACCGTTACCCAGGGCTGGGTCTATCACACGTAGGCATCGGACCACAGCCTCCACAATCAGCTCACTGGTAAACTGCTTCACACTCTCCACATCCTCCCCCACGTCTCTGTGCAAACAGACCCATGGCAGAACTGCTGATGAACACCTTCCACTCTGTCATGTTCATCTCCCACGACAGTAAAGAGGAAACATTTAACACACAGCTTAGTTTATGTGCCTTTGTTTGAGTACTGAGATACTTAGTCTCCTAACAATGTTGGACAGAGGTGGGCCTAGAAACGTAATTAAAAGCAAGAACCGTTTCATTTGCGTTATGGCCTAACTCCATGCTAAGTTTAATGGTTTTGAAAAAATAGTCAATGACTAGGGGGGTAGAACGCAGGTAATGTGGTTAACACAATGATAGTTTGCCTTAAGCCAGGGAAACAGAGTACTGCTTTGCATTAGTTTAGTATAATGGCAGAGTGGTTAAGGTGTTGGACTTGAGTAAGTATTTGGCATTATAAATGGATAAGGAATGGATAAGGAATGGATGTCACGAGGCAAAAAAGCCTATAATTACATACAGCAAGAAAATGTCACCAATGGTTTACAGTGCTGTATAATGCCCAAGATCGACTGACTACCCATCTGCTGTAATTCCATAGGCTACATGTCCAATTAACATAAATGATTTACCCATGAATTGTACCAACTCAAATGGATGTATATTACTAAAGTGCCAATTTCATGCAAAAAAATGTTGTCACGAAAATAACGATAGAAGTTTATTACACGAACCAAGACCAACAGCCTTTACCAAAAAGCCACCAATGTCATATCCACAGCCTACCCAATTCACTAGATAATCGAACAACTTAAGTTACTGTAGCAAAGGTAGGATGAATAAATCTAGTTTAGATAGAAGGGCATTTAATTTAATTAGTTAACAAGCAATACTTACTATCGCTACGAAACCAGAATCATTTGATATACCAGTTTTCAACACAGAAATAATATGAAAACACTGTCCGACTGAACCGTAATATTTCTCTCTAGTTACCAAAATTTTTTGAGTTAATAAAGCATTGACCGATGATACTTACGTTCCAGTCTGCCTCAGTGAATGAATTAAAATTCTATCAACCTCTTCCATCGCAGGTAACGAACTACAGTTCCGTTAGGGTGTGTGTCTGTTGTTTTTTAACGGATACCTCCCTCAAAAAGTAAGAAATAAATTAATGTTTCATACGCTACGTCCGATATACAACTATGGCTAGCTATTCGGCAACACTGTTAACAACTAGGTTTAGCCAAACAAACGTTCATTTTCCATTTTCCTTATTAGAGGTCGTTTGTTTTTATATATTTATCTAATACATTGTGCCGTTTTATTCTTTCACAACATACAACTAAGAGCATTTAAAACGGACACTTTCTCCAATACTGCGTCTAAGAAGAGAAAGGAAGTCATATGCAAGAAGTACTCCACTACATTGCATTCTGGGATCTGTCGTTTTAATCCGCTAACTGAACTAGTTTTGGAAAACGTAAAAGTACATTAAATTAAACTCTAAGTCCCAACAAGCAACGTCGATCATAGTCGCATGATAAGGTTGACGATTTGATTCGTGCACGATGGGAACTGTAGTAATCGGTTTTTTTTTTTTTTTGATACAGTAGCAACGCTGAACCCACAGTCAAAATAATTACGTTAAAGCTAAGCAGTTTAAAATGTTACCAACACCTATTATTTTTACACTATTATAGCTGTCAGTCAAATATACACTATTTCTAATTACATTTTTGATAATAAGTTAGAAAACAACAAAATATACTTTAAAATGTAGGCTTATACACAAGACGTGCACTTTTTTCAAATGACAAAATCTCTTCTATAGCAGGTGGTCTTACATTATATCAACGGCGCAATTTAATTTGCGAGTTATTTTCTTATTGTCACAAGCTGGGGTAGAAATTAATGTGCATGCCCAGGAGCACAGGGCATGCTAGTCCATCACTCCCTGGCTTCTGTAATAGGTAGCCCTTGAAATGCAAGACGTGAGGAACAAACATGAAGTTAGCTGAGGGTTTTGGCTGCTGCTGCTCAGTCCAGTGCTGGTCTTTTTATTTATAATGGGGTAATGCCAAGTTTGTTATGTTTTAGTTTTAATGTTTTCTAACAGTTTTTAATTTGAGTTTGTTGATTATTTACTCAGGGTTTTTGAAACAGCAGATGGACAGTGTCATTTGTGAGTGTTTATTTTTTGGAGTACAGGAAACAAAAGTAGCTAACTTCTGCAGATGATTTAACCAGGCTAGTCCTGCAGTTAGTGGAAGGACAGCAGCAATGCCACTGTGGAGATTGCAAAAAAGCACAGCAAGAGTCTTCCATCCCCCCATAAAGGACAATATGGCAGCTTTACCTGTGTGTGGGCTGGAGAGATTATGGCTAGTGACATAGTGCCCCCATTGCATTGCAGGCAAGAGGAGAGTGGGGCTGGATGCAAACAGAGCAAGTGAGATCAGGCGGAGGTTGGAGCGAGAGATGACAATGAGGCAACACGGCCATTCCTCCCTGGCTCCAGTCCTTTTAGTGTTGGTTTATACCCAATTGTTTATCCTTAGCTGCCCCTCTAACAGTTCATCAAATGGAAGGAGGCTTAACAAGCTTCGAACAGTTGGAAGCTTTCTCTCGATGTCGGGTCTTGATATGCCCTTTGGCGCTGAACCTCTCCTGCAAACTGTGTAACCTGCAGTGCGAAAAAAAAGTTTGCACACTTTGGAGGAGATTAGTTATCCTTCCTAATCCTCCCCGTGTGTGGTGCTGGGAGCCGTAACAACAAATAATTGGCAATTCCATATTAATGGGGAAAAAAAGAAATCCAGAAGAGCCGTTTTTGGAGATACTTCCACTTTTACTTTGATTGCCAAGCCGATTTCTTAGGAAAGCACACAAACAAGAGGGGCAGGCTTACTTGTAATCCATAACATCCAAATTGTAGGACAGTAGTCAAGAGTTCATCCACAAATCAGGAAATCCAAACAGAAATTGACTTCTCACAAGAATCCATTCACATGGCACCTCTTTCTCTCTGAATCCAGAAGAGGTGTTTAAATATAACTATGGCGTGCTGAGTCCTTCCTCATAAGTTCACCAGATACCAGGTCATGTTGCCCTTACATTGCATAACTCCCTTCAATGTTGGGCTTTTTTTTGCTTTAAATATTATTTAATTATTCCTTACTTGAGAATAATTGACAAAATCATATGCAACGCCATAGTTGAAATTGAATAGAGTTGAACATTAAGACAATGGCTATAACTAATTTAAATTATAGTATTTTATAAATAAATATTTGCATAACTTACACCGTAAAATAGTCCTTTAAGTGTGCAGCGAATGACAGGATCAAATATTTTCCTCTCTTTTTAAATTTGCTTATTGTGAAGGAAATGTGGGGCAATTACTTCGTTAGATCTGCTACAGAAGATCCTCTGTGAAGAGTGTAGAACATATCTTGTTTCATAATACTCATTTTAATGAAAGAAAATGTAATTTCTGCTGGAATTTTATTCTTGTTTTCAAACTAGCATAAAAGCAAAGTAAACTATATTGTCACGTAACTACGCCATTATGACAGTTAAAATAATTATCTCAAAACTTTTTTTCAATTGAACTACAAAAACGAACCGTTGCTATCAGATTGCAGCGACATCTTTGTTTAGAGTGGACAGGATTCATAAAGTCTTCTAGTTCGTCCGCGTGATATGCTTCTTTTTATTGTGCACACTAGGTTGCAGTATTTCACCATCTGATTTAAATGGGAACCGAAATGCTGAGATCAATTACACCTACTCACTTAACGACTGAGTTCTGTTCCTACTACTAGGTCGCGAGGACCCACCCCTTACAGATATTTCAAGCATGCTATACTGGTAGTGGGTTGTGTCAACAATCTTTAGATATTGTTTTAATGTCACATTTCCATCATTTCTAACATTTGTAGTATATTTTTCAGTGTGTATACATTAGTGGTTGTACGCGCTGACGTTTCCACGACGAAAGTTCTGGTACACCGTCCAATACAGACTAGTCGGAGAGCTGGTCGTTAGTCCACGCGGTCGTTAAACAGGTTGGTCGTTAATTGAGGAGTAGGCCTACCTGTATTTAAATGGTATGAAATACCTGAACACACTGAAAAAACGTTGTACACTTGAGCACTCTTGAATGGTTTTAATTTTTAATTTTTATAAAGCCATACTAGCTAGTTATACATACATTTGTAGTTGTGGTTTAACTATAAGAGACAGCCATCTATTTTAGCAAGATTTGTTATGAATTGTCTCTGTCAAAGCTAATTTCTTCTATTGTGGAGTAGCGCAGGGCAGTCCAGTGAACTGTACATACAAAAACACTGGGGTGCCTGTCTGCGTTATCTTGCTAAATGTTAAAAGGATTCATACTGCCTTGGCCACAGAATAAACTTTTTTGGCTTTTCCATTTAGCACTTGGCTCAGCACTAAGACATAACAATCATTTAATTCAACCATTGAATAAACTTGTCTTGTGACAAGCTTCCATTTCTCTCTCTCAAAAGTATTTATTTATTTTGGACTGTGCAGTGATAGAACGTCAGCCCCTTTTCTACGTAATATGCATGTTACTTCGCAGTATTTGTCCCAAAATATAAAACAACTAAACAGTTAAACCAAAACTCACCTATCTTATCGGGTATTTGCCTGGCATCCAGTCACGGCTGTCATTTTATCAGCCATGTCTGACTCCTTTTAGCATTACATTGATTGTACGTTTCTTTACAATCATAAAATCCTATAAGAGTTACTTACATTCCCATGCTACAAAAACTGACAAACTGAGTGAGTTCCAGGAAAAACCACATGTTGGTGGACACATAACTTTTACAAATGGAGCTTAAATCTGACACAATGTATGCACACCTCGCCATTTATTTCTATTTTCACTTGATTTATACTGGAAAATGTTTTTCTTTTTCACATAACTGAATCTTAATTAATCTACAGCAAGCTTGCTGCATTTCATAACACTTCCGGGCCTGTTGGATTCCAGGATGTGTGTGTTCAGTTCATTTGGAGATTGGTCGTGGATAAGGATCCTGCTCTTGGCGAGTGGTGGGAGTGACCATTGTGTGACATCACAAACTTTAAGCCATCCTCTTTTTTTTTTGTCCACATACCTCTCTCTCTCTTCCACCCTTTCCTTTTCCAGACCTATCGTGGCTCCTTCGGGTTTTAATTTATCCACATTACAGCTCAGAGAAAAATCGCCTCTTAATACGCTTGGCTTGACCCACTCCTGCCTTCTTTGAAAGACTAAAATTTGCAACTTGAGGAAAGGTAAGAGAAAAACGGATCATTCACCCTTAAGTTAAGTTCTCTACACATGTGCCACGTGGTTCATTAAATTAACAGTAATTCATGACAGTAGTGATTTATATCCGAATGGTGTGGAAAACTGAGTACCCCAATCGTTTTACCTATGTAGTTGCTTGTGTTTACATGTGCATTTAATAACTTTAATAGGTAAGCACTGTACATTGTGCTCCAACCCTTGAGATAAAATGTCAGTGTTAGCATCCATTCATCAATATAGAAAGCAAAGGACATGCTTAGACACAAACCAGTGTCGAGGTCTCATGCGTGAGTAACTGCCAAGGTCAAACACCTGTGTCCGTTACAGCCGTATGTTAAACTGGCATGGGAGGAGGTGTATACAAACACAGGTGGCAGATTTACTGAAGCAACAGGCACATTATAATCTTGGCTATTCTTAGGCTTCTTGTTTGGTTGTGATGCAGGATAGGTTCTGCATAATGTTCTGTGTAAAAGGCAGTTTGTGGATACAAATTAGGCAACCACTCTGGAAGAATTCTAGGAACTATCGATTTCCATCGCTTGACAGTTTTTCTGTTTTTGTTTCGTCAAGTTAGAAATAGTCCAAAAATGTCTATTATAAACATATTGTTGTATATTTATATTAATATAAATACTACAAATAAGTAAATTAACAACAGTTTTATTAAGTGTATTATGAGCAATAATATATTCCGAATAACAGCAAAACCTGCTCCTTAAGTTTTAAAACAAAAAAAATTAAACGAAGAAAAAGACTTCTAAAACATTGAATAAATAATGGATTTATTTTTGTGTATGGTTGAAAACTGCACACTGTGCCTCAAAACAAATAATAGGTCAATACTTTCATTGGTTCTTGTCAATCTGGTGGCATGATATTATTTTGCTCATAGTCTCCATAAAGTTGATTTTCCTAAAAGAATAATGAAACACACCTTAATGTATTGGATTAGAGCAGTGAAAACCACAAATGTTGGTGATAGCAGTTACCACAGATTGGTACTTGACAAACATCAACAAAATATTATTGTGAATAAGGGGATAATTTTCAAAAATGAAAGCTGCAGCCACTAAATAAAAAAAAGTTAATTGCTGAAAATAGGTAAATTTGGTCATTTGGAACAGATTTTTTGTTCCTATTTAATAATGAAATTATTCACATCATTTTAAGCTATGACATGAACCTCTCAACAAGTTCCAGTGAAGTCGCTATGTCCTAAGTGGGCGCTGCTGGTGCTGCTATCAGGATTGGACACTAACAGCAAAACGCCCCCCCCAACTTTATGGCACTTTAGACCCAACCTGTTAAGCTCATTTCAGTGGCTGGGTGTTGCTTCAAAAATGAAGACATGTGCGCTTCACAGGCACACATAAAAGTGGAGTTGAGCCAATGCACAAGGACACTTCCTGATGTAATAGAGGGTTTTTTTGTGTTGTTTAAATAATTGTCAGTGTAAAGGTCAGCTCAGCAAAGAAGATATTGTGACAAAGCTTAGGATCCCACCTGTTTAGTCATACTATTTGCAGTCAATGGTAACCAGAACTTGAGAGAACCATCATATCAAAAATATCAGTTTACAACATCTATGGGTTTGCATTGTTGTGTGAGAAATCACATTCTACTTGTGTGCAAAAAATCGAACGTCAGCGAATTATTCTGAGCAGAATTTGGTGGGAATGAAAGGATAGCCACTCCTGATGAGTCATGTGTTAAAATGTAATGTTATTTTGCTTTACCATGACTCGGCTTTCTTGACGTGTTTCGACACGTCGCAGTTTCATCTGAACATTTTTTAAACAAATTTTTTCTCATTATTGGCAACAGCCCATCACATTTACTTCTCAGAAACCTGTTCCCACACATACAGTTTTAAAGGGATTTCATGGAACATGGCACACTAGCAAATGCTTTGTAAATCCCACTGAATCTGTGGATAATATCAATTACTAGAAGTAACCATAAATGTCATTCTAGCCAAGGATAGAAACGGTATCAAAGATTTTAAATGCATTTAAAAAAAAGGGAAAAAAAGGGTGTACTAATTGTTGGTGAAACATCTGGCAGTGGCCATCCTGGCTCTGTCTGTGAAGACAATACACATTCTCAATGTAGAGAGCCTCTAGGACTATGGGTGTTACGAGTTTCCTTGTTAAAGTGATGAAAAATTTTATGTTCTAATGAGAACCCAGAATGGTCATTGGTTACTGAATATTCAAACAAATGGTTTTACCTTGCTTGGCTACATTTCTTTCCAAATTGAAGAAAATGTAGCTTAAGCACATTTATTCATTTCAGATTCTTAAATGAAATAAGGCTGAGATTCCTCTGTTTAGGGAATCCAAAGATCCAAAGACCTACCATTCACAGTCCAAGAAAAAGTTGGCTTTGCGACCAACATTCTTTAAAGGTCTGGAGATCTGAGACAGTGAGCATGCTCTGAAATGAAAACAGAATATAGTTTATTTAAATGTTTGTCGTTTTCAGTACAAGCACTGACCTGCTCCTGGGAGACTGATGTACCCATCCAAAAAACATTTCCATGGGATGAGGGATCAGGCAGGCATAAGTGTAGTCTAAGAATTAGTATTTGCAGAATGGGGGAAGGGAGAACTCTAAGCGGAGCAGAACTCAGGCATGGAGGAGTGGCTGAAAGCGAAGGAAAGGGAGAAAATGAGGTATGTGTCTGCAGCTAAATGTGGAGCCAGACACTTAAAAACATCGACCAATTTGTAGCTCACAGATCCAGTGTAGTTTAAAAGCTCCCCGGATACGTTGTTAAACACATGTGTTAATTCTACATTCTGATTTCATTTAAAGATGAATTTGTCCGTTAGAAACTTACCCGACAAACATGGGACAGATTAAAAAATGAGAAAAATTAAACAAAATTTTAAAAATCATAAATGTCACAATTACATAGAAAATTGAGACATCAAGGTTTAAGATGCTATGACACATGAAAAGGGACTTGTGTGCACATGGATAGCGATAATAAAATCATGTAAATTACATTTTACATTTTGTTTATTTAGCGGGGGCTTTTATCCAGAGTGACTTAGAGCATGCATTCAGCAACATGGGTCATAAGCCTCAGACTATATCAAACAAGGCAGTCGGCTATGTTTTTAAAGGGACGGACATCCTGAGTTCCACCATCCACGGAACTGAGTTGTCGCCATTGGGATTTATTGAGTCAAACACCCTCAAATTTTGATTAAATTAGTGAAGAAAAAGAAAAATACAGCACTTAGGCCATATTTTTTTAAAGTCTCAATAGCAAGGATATAATAACCTTCATGAAATATTTGTGTGATTTTAACAGGAGCAAGGTGGCATAGAAATAGTTAAATATGGGGCGTTACCAAACAATCCCTTCCCCCTCTGCTCTAAACTCTCTCTCTCTCTTCCTTATGCTTAATCTGAGTGGTAAAGAGGTAAAAAAAATTAGCTGGCTGGATGTCAATGTAGCAGATTCATAGTGGCTGCTTGATTAATAAAGAATTCCATCTACAAATACATGTACAGTTTATGTATATTTATATTTAGGCAAATATCCTGAACTAGGATCACATTTTATTTTTTCCTAATTTTTCCTAATTTTTACGTCTAGGGTGAGTAGGTGTGAGAGATGAAGTTTTACCATGGTTGTGCCTTCAGTGAACCTGATTGGTTGAGAAGAGAGGGGAGGCAGGCAGTCTTAAATTAGGCAAACAGCACAGAGCACAATACTTTTCTTTCTCTTTCTGCACCATGAGCAGGAGTAGCATGAGATGGTTTGGGGTTACGTTGCCCTTGTACAAATTCAGCATGGCATTCCTATTCTGCCACGGACATGTTTAGATTGATTTTTTTAGAGGGTTGGTGTGATTTTAACCATGGGTCAAATTTTATTCTGTTGGCAAAAAGTTTCACCTCAACATTTTTTATCTGCCTGCCCTATAGTCCTACTTCTCATTGAAATGAAATGTACTTTTAATGTTCCAATGAGTAGTCCTGTGCTCTGCTCCCAAATGATCTTTCCTCTTTCCAACACCAGATTGTCAGTTTTTACATTGGCCTCTAATATATGAATTGCTCAGTGAATGTTAGATTGAGTTCTATGTAAGATTGTGAGGAAAACCGTGTAAAGGAACAACAGTTATGAGGACAAACCGCTTGCCTGAAAGCAGGCCGGTATTAAATGTCATGATAATAAACACCATGACAGATTAGAGCATTGCGTTTAAGAAGTCTGTTTAACGAACTAATCGTCATCAGTGGTAAGAAAAAAGCACTTTTTCCCTGTTTCAAAGATGATACATCTCATCCGGTTGTCATGGGCAAGCATATCACGGCGACAGTGAACTGACAACACTGACCTATTGGGATTGGTTGTTGCTTTACTGTACCTTCTCAAAGTACATAACTACATTGTCAAAGAATAGAATCAGAAATAAAGTAAAAAGGGGGCTGAGGGGACAAGGGAACCATTAGCCCACTGCAGCAGCCTTGCCTACACAGATGCAACCCTCATTTTCCCTGAATGCCTGGGAATTAGACTTTCGATTCGCCGTACGAGTTACAAAACACAAGAGGACGCAGGGAAAAGCCGATTCATCACACACCTTCACCTGTGACAAAAGATAGAGCGGAAAGGCCACAGAAGTACAGCATGGAGTAAAGTGCGTTTACAAGACAGATCTTTAGCAGCTGTTAGGGGGGGTTTATGTGCCAAGCACGCAGCTGGTAAAAGCGTCAGCGACAAGTTGCCATCCGGGGGAACCAGCAGGATTACTGGCCAGCCTGCAGCTGTGACTCCATATATCCTACATGATGGGTGCAGTAATATCCCACCAAGGCTGGTATCAATACCCTGGACATGGAGGAAAAATCTAATCAAATGTAAAACTGATCACTTCTCCACATTTTACATATTTTAGTAATTTACCAAAAACTTGTTCTAGCTCTATAGGCAATAAATGATGTCGGAATAGAAAAATTACATAGAAAATAGTGGTCGTTACTAGTGAGAAACAAAAAGAAACAAGTTTCAGTTTTCAGTCATGTGGCTTGAAAGACAAAGCAAAACCCTGGTACACACCTTATTTGCGTAGAGATCTGTGAGACCGCAAGTCGCACCAAAGCCTATATTTACAATTATTCTGCTCTAAACCGGTGATATCCAATCCTTTTAAACTACCAGTAGTTTGAAAACTGGTGCTTCAAGTTTTCACCCTATCAACAGCTTAGTTTATATAAGACCCAAGATGGACTTTTTTTAATGTACAAATTATTCTGGCTAGGTTGCTGAAATTTGTAATTCACAGGTAATTATTTATTCGTCATCCTCATTTTAGTTAAAGCACCAATTATGGCAGTAGTTCAATGAAAACAACAATGAAGCCTTATGTCCAAAGCAAGGCTTACAGCTAATTCAACGGCAATCAATCAGGATGTTGAAGCTCTAGTAAATTAGCTAATGAATGGTTTGCGGAAACAGGGGGCCTGAACCAGAATTTGAGAGGCCAGGTTGTATGATGAACTTGGCCATGATTGACTCTATTACATTTTTCATTTCATCTTGTTGTATCTCTGGGGCATAGCTAGACTACTTGCTCAAATCTTTGTTCACTATTGGATTTGATTGTTAAAATCACCAATTGTTAATTAGAAGTCAGGTTGTTTCCACTGTAGTTTTGCTAAATTTATTTATACAAATGTAAAGACACTTACATTAATAAAAAGTGCTAATGTTGCATCATATGTGTCAGCAGGAGGATGCGTTCTGCACAGACACAGTGTGCCATGTGACGCAATGCGAATAAAACGAAGCCATGCCCTGTTCATTTTGAATCCATTTGCAGATTAATAAAACACCAACACTGCCCTTTTCTTTTCCTATTATTCTTAAACCCGTTTGTATGCAGTGATGATGTCTTAATCTATTTAATACTGGTCAAGCCGCCTAGAGTTCACAGTCATTTTGACACAGAAGTTGCTGTCTGGACATAAGAGTAGGAATTACTGTCTTGTCTACAACCCCCCCCCCCCCCCAGATCTTCTCATATCAATCGCTGCAAATAAAGACTCTGTAACCTAAGCTTACCCTAGTTGGTGATTCTGCTCTCTACGCTTGTAAGAAGGGAGAGTTGTAAATTCATAGGAGTGGTCAGAGATTATGTAATGTAGGCAATGTAAATGATAACATAACTGAAGTGTGCTTTGTGTTTCTTGGAGCTGACCGATACACTGCTGTTAATGTGCTCCTTAATGGTAACACATGCAAACACAGGAAAGAATTCAGCATGTGAAAGCCAGAATTAAAAGACCACTTCTGTTTATACAGCGGATTCAGACTGTAATTTGCACGGCAGAAAATAAACTTTGGCAGCATTTTCAAAAATCTAAGGTTTAAAAGTTTAAGGTTTAAAAAGTTGTTTTTTTATTGTTTTTTTTTAATTATCATTGCCTACACGTATATCCATAGAAAGTCAACTCCAGAATTATAATTTGTATGATGTGTTTCATTTCAAATTAATGTTTATTTATATTCCAATAAGGTATTCTGTCCTCACGAGAAGTTTTTAAAATGTATTTATAGACAACCTCCTACATTTGCCTCCCTTTTGCTCCAAGTTTATAAAACAACAACAATAGATTAGGGTATATATTCTTAGTAACTACTCTAGAATAATTATACATATTATGGGTTTTTTCTCGGGTTTAAATGCTTTTTCATTTTAAATCCCCCAAATGCAGATGATCAGAGTTAAAAAGATACAACAGAACAGTGAAGTCCAAAATATTGTAGATGATCCATGCCACCACAGACACACCAAAAGGGCCTGCTTAGCATCAAGTCTAAAAGGACTGCCGGAGGAGGAGCTTAGGGTTACTGCGATGGAAACATCAACAATAACCATAGAAGAAGAGAAAAAATGCTGGGCCCCAGACATAATTATACATTCCAGTCCATTTTATTTGCTGGGCAACTTCTCAAAAGGACAATGGCCATCATATTATGAAGCCTGGCACATTTGGAGATATGGTATTTTAAGAGTAAATTACTGTCATTGAGATTTTTTGAATGGAGTAAAACTGTGACCACAGGCAAGTGGTTTTATCTGAAATGTTTGATGTTGCCAGTACATTCTAACAAGAAGACTTGAGTTTGTCTTGAAATTCAAGCACTGAACATAAAGTATAAATCCCGCAAATTTAAAGTCAACCATACAATTATAAAATTTTATAGCAATTATTTAAAAATTGTCCCATTAACCACTTACTTAATGTATAACAGGTTTTAATGGGTTTTAGAAAGGATTTTGTTACAAACAATGCCTTGTAAATCTATATATGTCTACGTGATACAACTGAAATTTTAGTATTTTCTGAAATTAATCTCCCACGTTGGAATACTGACACTTTGCCAAAAAAAGTCATTCATATTGTTGTTTTTGGCGCATATAGCTGCTCTTGCAAATTCCTTAAAATGTCCGTAGTTTAACCAGTTTCTATATCTCACTATAGTGAATCCATAAAAATAGTTGTTGAATGCATGCTTGATACATATCTGTGGTTATTTACAAAGTTTGATGATAAAAAACAAAATAAAGCAATTCATGCAGGTTTTTCACAATCCTCCCAAAATTTCTCCTACTCTCTGGCCACTGGCGTAAACTTGCCGGTTGCAATGTCTCATTTTTTAATGAAGTCAGTGTTGGGGGCAAAGCATTGCAGTGAAAATAAGACTTCACTAAAGACTTTACATTCCGTACTCTAGTCTCCATCTTGTTTAGAATTTGTTGCAGTATCAAAATACATACATTATTTAAACGCTTTATCAATCATTAATTTTTCTAATCTAATTTCTCATTATTTTATATAATGTATTTTATAAAAGATAACTGTTGGCTTAAGGGACAGAGATGTTCACCTTGTTTTTGTAGCTTGGCTTTCTATGGTGTGTTACAACAAAAACACTTGTTTCATAAAATGTAACGGGGGGTTGGTAATGGTGTTTTATGGAAGTGTATTAGTTTTCATGAAGCTGCTAAAAAGGTTTATTAATGGTAAAACCTGACTGAAGCAGTAGGCTGGAGAGAGAAGAGAGAGAATTGAAGAAAACTATCTAGAACATCAGCATCCTCTGAAATGGCTGTACAATCTGTCCTCTCATTCATGGAAAAAACAGGCCATATGCAAGTTAGGGGTGGCCAAGGAAAGACCCGGAGGGACAGTATTTAGTGAAAAAAACTGACATGATAATATTTTTCCAGCTACTGGTTTTAAATCTTGTTCTAAAAGTTAGAATGGAGAGGCTTTTTTTATAGGTGCCAACTATGAAAAAATGTTTGCTTAATTGTGATAGCTTAATTGTGATAGCTTAATTGGGCAACAATGGGAGTACCTGAGCAGCCCCAGCAAGTACTCTTAATTTATCTCATGTCTACAACATGCAAGTTCTCTTATGTGTTTCTTTGCCACTTTACTTTTTATTCCTTAGTTTTGTGTCCCATTTATTCTGCAGTTCTGTTCCGTGAGGGTGCAAAACAAGCATCTGACAAAATTGTGTGTCCGGGGGGGGGTTGAACATATTTTTTTAGCACAGTAAAAGGCCAGTTGCTGACCTGTGGGAAACACGCGGCTGTCATCTATCTGTGTGTGAGGGTGCAGGTTTTCAGCTCCCACGGCACTCATAGGAAAAAATGCCGCATGAAGATGTTATAGTCAACAAAAAGTTTTTATTTCAAGAAAACGTCCAATTTCTCATTTTGAGAATACACCTGAGAGAGGTAGAACGGAGCCCCTAACCAGATCAATGTTACCATGTAAAAGTGAATAAGACTGAAATCAATGAAATATTTGAGGTATGAAGCGTTCCCTAATGAAAATCAATATCTCTTTTCCAGATAGCCTCTAAAACATAAAAGGCCTTGAGAAGTTCTCTGTCACATTCCGTTGCTCGGTTCAGTTTGGAAGCTCTGTTAGAAGACGTCTCTGCTTCCTGTTCAAACATTATGGAACTACAAAAGCTACAGAATGGAAACCACAGCCATGAACTCGGTCCAGAGAAAATCAATTTGGAAGACGGGTATGGCTCCCCTCAGACTGCACATATTGTTGCTTTGGACCAGAAAACCCTAACACTGATGACATTTTTCTTTTTTCTAACAAGTGCACTTGTGCGCATGCTCACTAAACCCCTTGCTTATCCCTAATTTCAGACATGGCCAGTATAGATGAGAGTTTCCTGAAGCAGTACAAAAAAAAAGTACAGGTCTTTTTTTTTTTTTTGTCAAAAGTAAATGTGGCATAGCCATGATTTTAGCTTTCCTGTGTCTCACAGCGAGCTCTCTGAGTGGCAATTATGTGGTAATGTTAAAACACTAAAACAAATCCAAGTGTTTTTTTACCTTTTTTTTCTCATATCAAGTATATTAAACTTAATTGCAGAATTACCGATTACAACGTTTTAGTTCACTGTACTTTTAAAAGAGAAGAATAATAATTTTTTGGGGTAAATTGCAAGATCAGTTTTTTATTATTATTAACATTTTACTTGTGGGCTGTCTGCCATGAATGGAGAATAAAATTGGAAATAAAGGAAGATTTGGAATTCTTGACTTGATTTGTTCTATTGCAGCTCAATCTTTGAGGATGCGGAAAGGGAGGAGTTTCTACCTCACATGAGTGATGGGAAGAAGAGGCCCCAGTTTGATGATGTAAGTATAAAGAGACCCAGCCTTAAAAATGTGGATCCAGTCAAGAATAAGGCAGCAGAAAAGGACCACAGGTAAAATGGCATGGGGCTCACAGTCATATACACTATATGGACAAAAGTATTGGGCCACACCTCTTAATCATTAAATTCAGGTCTTTTATTCAGTCCCATTGCCACAGGTGTATAAAATCAAGCACCTAGCCATGCAGTCTGCCTTTACAAACATTTGTGAAAGATTGGGTCTTTCTAAAGAGCTCACTGAATTTGAGCGTGGTACTGTAATAGGATGCCACCGTTGCAACAAGACAGTTTGTGAAATTTCTTCCCTCCTAGATATTCCACATTCAACTGTAAGTGGTATTATTGCAAAGCGGAAGTGTTTAGGAACCACAGAAACTCAGCCACGAAGTGGCAGACCACGTAAAGTTACAGAGCGGGGTCGCCGAGTGCTGAGGCGCACAGTGCGTAAAAGTCGCCAACGCTCTGCTGACTCAATAGCTGCAGAGTTCCAAACCTCCTCTGGCATTAATCTCAGCACAAAAACTGTGCGCCGGGAGCTTCATGGCATGGGTTTCCGTAGTCGAGCAGCTGTATGCAAGCCTTACATCACCAAGCACAATGCCAAGCGTCAAATGGACTGGTGTAAAGCACTCCACCACTGAACTCTGGAGCAGTGGAAACGTGTTCTGTGGAGTAACAAATCACGTTTCTCTATCTGGCAGTCTGATGGACGAGTCTGGGTTTGGCGAATGCCAGGAGAACGTTTTCTGCCTCACTGCATTGTGCCAACTGCAAAGTTTGGTGGAGGAGGGATAATGCTATTGGGTTGTTTTTCTGGGGTTGGCCCTTGTCCCTTAGTTCCACTGAAGGGAAATGTTAATGCCTCAGCTTACCAAGATATTTTGGAAAATTCTATGCTTCCAACTTT
>JAOVYW010031640.1:0-29129 GCA_025775045.1 Hiodon tergisus
GCGGGCGTGTTTGCTATGGCGAGTGAGGGCTATCGTTGTGTTACTGTGTGTTCCCCAGTTCTGTGCACTGCCAGTTCCGCCTTTATCAAGGCAGTCGTAAGCGCATGTGCGAAATAAAGAGCATAAATTCCTGTGAAACGGAGTCGGTCTCTTTCTTGAAACCCCGCAGAGAAGTAGCTCTCCTTTAAAAACGCTACAGTATTAAACCCGGCTTTTAATTAATCTGTTATTTATCAAATGTATAAAACCAACGAGAATACATGAATTTCTTTAAAATGATCCGAACGCCAGAACACCAAGTCAAGCCAAAGAAGTTATCAACTGTACTTCTACGCACAATGAAATCAACAAGAATAAAAGCAGCGGTGCTTGATTTGGGTTGTGGTGTAAGGCTGATTTGCTTATTGTAGAAATATACGCATGCTCCAAATGATTCTAGTCTAGGAAGATATGCGCAAACGAGATTACCGGGAGGATTCATAATAAAACCTGTTTTGAGCCGCATAAATCATTTGTCAAAATGATAATGATAATAAATCAAACGTAAGTGCTCAGTTCTAGTAGAATTTAAATACTGATTTCGTCTAGTGTTAAGTGGTAAGGGACGGAGAAACGTCCCCGGATCTCACCTAAAGGTAATTTAAACATGAATATTAGTTATATCTGAGAAAGCATGGTTAAAACTGTAATAGTATGTCGATGGATTAGCAAATTGAACAAAACAATTAAAAATGCATGAAAAAC
The DNA here is from genome assembly GCA_025775045.1 of Hiodon tergisus. Classification (NCBI taxonomy): domain Eukaryota; kingdom Metazoa; phylum Chordata; class Actinopteri; order Hiodontiformes; family Hiodontidae; genus Hiodon; species Hiodon tergisus. Next base: position 745 of record JAOVYW010031640.1, read on the forward strand.
GAGACAGGTTCCCTATTTGGTCATTCCGCCTGAAGTAAGTGAGAGTCAGGACGTTGGAACGCCTCGTTTTCAAGTTGAAAACCGGTCTGACGGAGCAGCAAGTCACTTACTGAAAATATAGTTGATCGTTGGAAAACATGCAATTTCCCCAAATACCACGTCGTATTTAGCAGCCACGTCGTGAAAACCTTCACCTAAATCTACTCCAGGAGGGACTATAAATTTGGGATTTAAACAGAGTACTCGACTACAGAACAATCGTCACCGATGTCCAAGAACCAACTTCCATTCTCCGCCATCCTGGCGGGAGTCGTGGCATTAGGTGAGATAAAGCGAAACTGGGTGTTTATATTTTGAAAATAATTTGACAACTGAACATTTTTTCATTTGTAAAAAGATGCCAATAATCGCTCACAACGCACACAATTGATGATAACATATTAAATTGCCTTAAACTTAATGCAACCAGAACTAGGATCCAGTTATTGTGCGTCGTTGTACTTGGAAGGGAGTGAAACTTGTCCGCCCACTCAGAGTTGGTTGCGCTTGCAGTTCAGTGAGACTTGGAAAAATAAGTCGCCGACTGTTAATTACTTTTCATCTTTTGTCGGCGTTGAGTCTAAGTCACATTGTCCTGAGTCTGTCCGTTTCTTGTTTCATAAGAATTTGTATCGAAGAAATGCGATCCGACGAGTGTTCATTGCACACAAGCTCTTTCTAAAGTAAAGCCCTCAGATTTACTCAAGTTGTAAAAATAAATTTATTGCAATCGCTCTGGCAAAAAAACGATTTTTTTTTTTTAAATCACCCTGGAGTATTGGGCCTTGTTGGGACCAGGTTCAGCAGTTCTTATTAACTCAGGTTTTTTAAACACCTGCCACATCAAGCTGTCTATGGCTGCCTTGAAGTCAGTCATGTGATTGAACAATAGTCATCCTTGTGGCTTTCTCATTGTTTTTTTCAATTATTTCCATTTGCTTTTCTTTCTCTTGTAATCGCAAAGAAACAATCTCTTTTATTGATGTAATGGTGCAGTGCTATCAGGTTATAAGAAGACACTTTTCAAGTGAAAGTATCACATTTGTTGAAAAACATCTCAGCTCTGACTGTATCAGACTGTGAGACCCCCAGTCAATGCCAAATGATAGGCTAGCTATCTGGAACACCATGTTGGACACAAAGACCTATAACCCTGGTTTCCCGTTACCTTGGTTTTGCCTGTTATCGATGTTGAGTAGCGCAAAGGGTGACTGCAGCAAAAACGGAAGCAATGTGACCCCCCCCCTCCATAGGGAAAGTGTGCCAAATAGTGCTGGTTGGAGGAAATCCATCAAAAGTTCCTTTCCCCTTACTTCCAGTTTCAGTGATTTGTCAAGCTTAAAATAAATAATATAAGTTCGAGAGAGAAAAGCATATCAGAAGTGGTGAAAATGAAGAACAAGTGCCATGAGAGTGAATCTGGGTCATAGTTTTAGGCTATAATGGCCTTGTTTAAACATTAATTTCCACCACCTTATCCACACGATAGAATAAAACTTTGGCCAGGTAAGCAGGTTAAGTTACTTTTAAGTTACTGTTAAGTTTGCTTGCATTTTATCAGAACCCCTATTCACGTTTTAGGGCAAGGCCTCAGTCGTCTTGGGTTTAGCTAATAACAGTTTTCATGATGCAGTGTTGTTTCAGTGTATGTCTGTTCACTTTTAGCCAAAGAAACATCACTTGCTAACTAATTTATTTAGCAAAGTTTGTAATAACACTTTATTAATAAAGAATTTGAGCTTCGACATAAAAATGAGTTTCGGGTGTATGAAATTTCCCCCCACGAGCCAGTCCAATTGCTCCAGGTTGTTCCACCTTCGTGATTTAAAATGAAGGGAGCATGCACTGAAAAAAAGTAGGAAAACAAGCCTGTATGAAATGTATTCATGTTTGGACAGGAAAATTGTTGCTGAGCCAAACTAACCTTTGGGAACTCTATTCACCATCAGTCATGTTGGTGTGGAACCATGAATGGATGTTTGTGCCGTTATGTGTCACAGGGCCAGGGTAACGTTTAGAGGGAAATAAGTCATCAGATTTTCTGTCTGGGCTTCACTAACGCTCATCTCAATTTTCCTCACCTTTTCACCAATCTCTGATCGGTCCCAACTGCTATTAGATAAAAAGTGCTGTGCATTATGTTAAGAAAAATGTGTGTTGTTAATTATGAATTCTGTTGGGTATTCTGACCTGTTATCAGTTGCATAATTGTTTTCTTTGCCGTTATCAGTCTTGTTAGACCAGCCAAGGCTAAGTGGAACAGCTTGTCATTAATTAGCCAACACAATTCAGGGCGTTGGAATGCCCGATTAAACATAAAAACAAAAGCCGTTACTGCAATGCAAACATGCCACAAGACGGACAAACAGGCCCCAGGTCTTTGTTTCAGTGTCCCAGTGGAAGATAGCCATCGTTATCTCAATTGTGGGCGTGCGTCCAAGTATTGTGATAGTTAAATTTTTCTATGAGCCAAGCTTGCTCACCACAAGTTCCCAGGAATTTTAAAGTGCATTCACTTCCCGGCCATTGCTGAAAAGTTATTTTAGCCAAGTGTTTTGGCAAGTATGTCGTGGGCACCACCTGTGTCACCTGAGTTACTTTTATTAGTAGTTAGTTTTATTTGGCTCTCTTATCCAGAGTGACTTTTACACTTTTTTCATTTATACATCTAGATTACACACAAAGGGATAAGCACTAACAGTTTCTTGTTTACAGGACATCTCAGCTGTTGGCAAATTTGTAGGAGATTTGACAGCCTGCTCAAATCTGTTTGTGACACGCAGCTGGGAGCCACGCCCTCAAGCCCAGGGGAAAATCCCCAAAGGGAATGAAGCTAAGGGGGCCACGCTCCCTAAAAAGACCTCGTTGTGCAGTTGATTTTGGTTCCAATGATAAAGCCCCTATAAAAGAGCCAGCAGATCTCTTATATAGGGTCTATATTTTAAGAGCCAGCAGAGCTGGAAGTGGGGGAAGAAAGGTTTTTGGGATGTTTGAGAACCCCTGTGATAGAGGGTAAAATACCTGTTTTGGCTTTGTGTTCGTTAAATGTTTGTTGTAGAGTTGTTCCTGAAAGGGGACTTTTAGTTACTAGTTTTGTTTTCAAAAACTGTTTGTTCGTAACAATGACGAATAAAAGGCGTACACCCTCCCCGGTCTCCGTCTCCAGCTGCTCTTGGATCAGGCACGCCTCCATGTGCTACATTGTTAGTGGAGCCTGCCCACTGTTGGATTAAAGATAATTTTATTTCTTGAAGTTTTCCTGCAGTGCCTGATGCAGACCACATCTTTAAAACAAATCACCCAAAACTCCTCCAAGGTTTGTGCACCCTCAATTAAAATCTCAAAAGGTTGAGACAATTTATCAATGATGGGTTCTAATGCTGCAGAAAACCTTGGAGCCCTGATAAGGCCAGCTGGTAGTGGCCAGAGCCTTGGATTTCCCTGCAATATGAATGAGCTCATGTTATTTAAACACGCTTATACATTAATATGTCCTGTATATACCCATATATGTCTTCATTGACAAAAAACCTGATCAAATCAAATGTACTGTGTGACAGTTGATCAGATTGTTAATTTCTTTATTGCAGGGCCTTTTTATGACATAGTTTGCATGTCATGTGGGCTTAACCTACAACAGGGATATCTTCAGTACCTGTGCCTTTTTCCATGTCCCCTGCTTTTATCCAGCCGCCAGTCATGTTTATAAATTTGAAAATATTTGTAGACCAGTTTTAAAGAAATTATATTGGAGAGAGTTGGCAGGGGACAAGAGGGGTTTGACTCTTAGGTGTCCATCTCGAGCCATTTTGTGTTCTGCATACTGAAGGGCTGTCACAGTGGGTTACCTGTACACACAAGTCAGATGAAGAACACACTCTCCCATACACCCAACAATCTTGAGAAGTTTAGATCAACTGTCATCTGATTTGTGCAGTTTATAAAGAATACAGTGGGGATCCCCACCTGCGTGGACTAGTCATGCTATATGTGTAGGATATAGATTTGGTTTACATACGGTTTACATATTTTGGGTGTTTTAAATGAAGAGAAATATATTCACCTTTAACCCAGACTGTTAGTTATTTTGTGACATTGGCTTGTAATAGTGCAATGAATGTATGTTTCCTTGTGTTTTCTTGTGGCTACTGCATACTAAAAAATTGTTCAGGTATTTTGTTGCCAGTAAATTTCATGTTTTTTTAATTTATATGTCTACATTACAGCTTCTTTGGTAAGACCTGTAAGTTCTCTTGTCAGTTTGATCAAGTTTCAAGTTTATTCGCCATTTGCAAGTACAACTACAGGTGCATTGGAATTCTTGGTCCTTCTCTTTGACTATTCCCTAGCGGTCTAACCTAAGTCATATCTGTTATAAATAAAAAATGTATCTGAAATAAATAATCCAAAAACCTATATAAAGTGACATTCCTATATAAACAACAAATTATAACTACAATTCTGATCATCTGCCCACCCCACGGTTACCTGGATTTGTTGGTTCTCTCCCCTGCACTGCGACTGGCGTGTGGCAGGCTTCACTCTGGATGGGTGGTACACGTCAGTGTTAGAATATGTAAAGTTGCCACTAGGAAGATACCCATGGAACTCTACATACGTATCATCATAATTGTTGACTTCCTGCTCCGTGTACCCTGTTAGTGAAAAATTCAGTTTTGCATGCCGTAGCTTTTCTGTTAAGTTAAAGACTAGGGGTTCCAACGTTGCACTGATATATATGCACTCCTTGTGGCAGTAAAACTTTAACTTGGCAGCTGGACACTGATGTTCATTTTGGGAGGTCTTCAGGCCCTAGACCAGCTTTTTAAAAAGTTTTTAAGTTTAAATTAAATCTCTGATGAAAAAAGTAATATAAAAAAGTAGTCTCTGTATTTCACACAATAACAACATTATGATGTACAGTATGTATGAAAAACATACAAGAAAACGGTTATGGGGTTTCTGAACCATGCCAGTCAGTCGGTGAGACACAGTGGCTCTGCCCAGTGTTAGTCAACCAGTATGTCTGTGTGTCTACAATAACAATAGTCAGTGGCTCAGTGTGTATGCCCAATATCAGTCAATCAGTGTGGCTGTGTTTCTCTGATCCTCAGGTGTGCTGCAGGTAAGTGGGATTGAGATCTACACATCCACCGAGGTGGAAGCTGTCAATGGAACAAACGCGCGGCTAAAATGCACCTTCCAGACTACAGCGCCCATCAGTCCGAGCTCTGTGACTGTATCTTGGAACTTCCGACCGCAGGACAAGGGGCAGGAGGAGTCGGTAGGGTATCTAGCATTAGGGTTTGCCATAAGTGTGATTAGTGTTTTGGAACTTGTGAATGTGGGACGACTACACATTGCTGATGTGATTCATTTCACCACCAACATTACCTCTCTCCAAATCAGTTGCTTTTGACTGTTTCTGAACTGGGAAATATTTTAGGCTTCTGATATTGGGTGTGTGCTACAAAAACCACAGTATTCTCAAAATGAACACTACTGAAAAGCGCAGATTTTATTTAACTTGCACACTGATTTAAATTAGCAAATGTCTTATATTCATTATATATGGTCTTATTGTTGCTGAAGTTGGAAAGCATCTGTTTCTGGAAAAAGTGGCAGTATATGTGTCACAGCTTCCTAAAAACCTCCTCCTCCAGGTGTTCTATTATCACGAGAAGCCATACCCTCCCACGGAGGGACGTTTCCATAAGCGGGCAGAGTGGGCAGGAGACATCCAAGGACGGGACGCGACCATCATAATTCGAGAAGTGCAGTTCTCCTTCAATGGGACATTCAGCTGCCAGGTGAAGAACCGGCCGGATGTCCATGGGGTCGCTGGGGAAGTGCGCCTCAAGGTTGTCACTACAGGTCAGTCACACCAATGCCTGGTCTACCACCATTTCCTTATAAGTTGTTTTTAATAATAGCAGATTGAGGTTCAGAATGTACTGCATGGTAATATTTGTTAAAAACCTGGTTACTCCCTATCAAGTTTTGTCCAACTGGTACTCGAAAACCAGCGATGATAAATGATAAAGACTTGTCATGTCATTCTCTCCCAGCCTCCTATTCTGAGATAGGTATTCTTGCAGCAGCTATTGGGGGAAGCATCTCACTAGTGATCATCATCTTCGCCGTCGTTGTTTGCTTCAAGCGCTGCCACAAAACGCTGCAGGAAAGGGACCAGGAGTATCCTCTGGGGGAGCGGAAGGAGCACACCGCGTGGTGAGAGAGAGACAGAGAGATTTGAGAGGTGGGGGTACAGCACGCAACTCCAGTGCTACCCTTTCCCACCTTCCTCTCCAGAGAGCAGCTTGCCGTGAGTGCACGATGTCCTCTGTGGTGACTCTATTCATAGACGCTCCATCTTTGGCAATGTGTGTTCCTCCAGCCTCCTCATATAGCACTGATGTGGGCCAAATATGTACCGAGCCTGGGCTGCTCCGTTGACAGAGGAAGCTTTGGCAAAAAGTGTCTCCGGAAGCAATAAATGCCTTTAAATGATAATAATATAGTCATAATTATGACTCTTAAGCACTACTAATTTAGTTAATTATCCTAATGGTTATAGTAACCAGCAACCCATTGCCACAAAACTTTCTTGGATATGTTAAATTGCTTCTATACAAGACAATTGTGTCCCAGACACAAGTGGCCAATAGGGTTGTGTTACTTCCTGATTTTGAGTCTCACTGCTTCATTAAATTACATGACGAAGTGAAATACAAAACATGTATATATATTTGATAGTGCTACTGATAACCATAAGAATGCTGAATATTCATGAAGCAGTATACTGTACTTTTGGTCTAATTTCTATTAATCGACTGCATATATAAGAAACATTTCATGTCACATACTATTCACCTGTTATCTCTTTTTCACATTTTATAATATTCTTACCAGTAGATAGAGCAATCAGTTGTCAAACCTTATGTGTCAGAGAGTACAGTTTAGGTCTGTAGTCAGCAGTTGAATAACACACCCTCTTGACCGCAGTGTCTGCTTACGGGAAAAGAATAGGTTAAATATTTTTATTGTGTTCTTTCTCACTTTTCTGGGGTTTTCAGGCTACTCTGCTACTAGTGCTGTGTGCTTCTACCAGACTTTCCTGCTTTCAGTAAATAAATAACGAAAGTGTCACTTTAACTTTACCCTCCAAACCCTTAATCTTGTGTCCTAAATAGTTACAATATGTCTGTGTTATAGAGGAGCTAGTGTCCTCAAAGTTAGTGTATTCCTTTTTTATAAAAGAAAGAACAGAAAATCTTCCCTATTTTTGTGATCTGGGAACATTCAAAGCATTTTTTGTGTGTAATTGGATAGACAAACATTCAACCACCCACATGGTGTTTAGTGAATTTTTGAAAGGCACATTCACAAGCATTCACACGAGACTTTGGTGAGAGGTGGTGTTGCTTTCATTGTTCTTCTCTCACTTGTTAACCTTTGCATGACGCTGATGGCTGTCCATTTTATGTTTGTGCACGTGCGCTTATGGCAATTTGGATGCATGTGCAATGCTTCTATATACGTTTGTATTAGCCTCCCTGCTGAAGTCCTGCCCCTGAACAAATCGGAGGAGGTTGAGATCGACAGCTCTGATGGGAAGGTCTCAGAGCCCAGCACCAAGGACCACAGCTCCATAAATGAGGGCGAGAAGGGATCAGGGGGATATGCCAGCAGCAGAGAAAGCGAAAAGACAAACAAAGACACCGGCTCTGTGGGTTAAGACATTTTGTCTCAGCTTTTTTGTTCTGTATGACAAATATTTAGACAGTACTACCAGACTTTTTAGGGAGCTGCCTGCTTCACTTGTATCTGTCTGTATTAATTATTTCTCTCCCTACTGTTTGGCCCAGCCAACTGATCTGAGGCACATACCACCACTGCTGTTGTTGGAGGCAGTGGGTGAAATATTTTGTATCAGTGTTCTAGTGATGAAGAGAAAAGGGCAGTCTGGAATGGTACCTTAACAGAGCTTTCCTAAGTTAGGTCACTTTTCTCATAGCTTTTTATTTTATTTTATTTTTTAAACTTAAATTTATGTTACTTACTATTTCATGTAAATTTCATTTTTCATCAATTGTTATCAATAATAGAATTATTAGAATTAACTAGGTTTCATGGTACACTATCTGCATCAGATCTAGAATCTGCAATCACTGTTCCATCTATTTGTCATCATAAATCACAGTATTTCAAAAGTCCTGGCTGGCAGAGTGCACTTAATTTCAAGAACAAAAGATGGGGACAAAGGGTAACTCAGACAGAATCTTCAACAGAAGCTGTTATTCTCTCATTTCTGCCTCTTGTGAATTTACCCACTAAGTGCTCATAGTTGTGGTCCTATGACACTGCTGTACTTCCATTCAGGATCACCTTTATATTCCCACGAGCCTCCTCCTATTGCCGAACCAAGGGGCTGCTGCTCGTAGCCTTTCATTAAACAGATTCTGACACAGGACAAGCATAAAGATGGGTCAATTTTCCACCAGTGCTGTTGACAACCAACTATTTTAACATGCTCATGGTCTTTTATTGCTGAACTAGAATTTGTCCAGGTGAAGGTCAGTCGATTTGGAGCATTTCTTTGAATGATGAGGGCTTTACAAATAGCACTGTGCTACGAATACTCAATGTAGCTGATTTCCTGTGTTAACTGGCAGAAGCTGTAGAGTGACAAGTGTTACCAAGAAACACTTAAAATTTATGGCTTCCACTTGCTCCCTACTGTTAATTCTTATTTTACAAAATTCTTTGTACAATGAAATAGTATTTTTATAAGAGTTGCACCTTTTATATTGAAATCTCCTTATAGTGTTGTACTGTATTGATGCTGTAAGTTCAATTGAAATGATCGAGTTTTTTAAAGCTCTGAATTCAAGAAGTTAAAGCCTGTACTGTAGTAACTGTACCAAATTACTGAATTGTAAAATAAAAAATACCCTAATTATTGTTTATTCAGATGCCAATACTGTATCACTACAAAGGGAACACACTAACACATACTATATATAAAGCCTGTAAATCTACTTACTTTATTAAGTATAATCACTACTGAATGCACATGTACACACATCAATAACACACAATTTATTTATTTCCCCAAAGTTGAATTATTTCAACTTTAAGAACCCAGAATTTTGAGCATTTGTACCAAATCTTACGAGAGGGCACCTGATGCTGTGTGTCATAAAACTTATAAGGCCATATAAAATCTAGCATCCATTCTCTTCTTAAATTCTGAACCACTATTCCATCGCAGTGACGAAGAGTTATGGTTAATTTTTTTATAGCAGGGAACTGCCATTACTATAACAACCCTACATTCCCTTTTAATTACAAAATATGAACCATCACTAACAGGTGAGTGTTAGGATGGCAAGTGATAATACAGGGTGATGCTCCTACACAGTGCTGTGCTACAAATACAAATACAAATACAAATACAAATACAAATACAAATACAAATACAAATACAAATACAAATACAAATAGGCCCAGAAACTGTCTTAAAATGGTTAGACAGCTGCCAGATTTCCCAGAGCCCAACAAAACTAACAGCCTTTTATTGTTTTGCTGATTAACCACTGCCTACAGCTGTACAAATCAACCAGCAGAGGACCATTGGCAATCAGCAAGAAAATCATGGCTGTTCTTACAGGCAGGATGCTACGCCAAGCTTCGCCAACTCAGTTGACTGGTTCACATGGAAATATTGAACTGTCTTTTGCAGAAAGGCAAAATTTGTGTGCAAGGTAACCATGGACTGCTCAGTTGAGAAGTCAACTCTGCAGCAGCAGCCAGGAGCCACGCCCTTACGCCCAGGGAAAATGATGGACAGCAACGCTAATAGGACCCTGTTACACTAATGGTAATCACACTCAGGTGCCTACAATCAAAAACTTTTTTGAAGACGCCAGCAAAAAAGAGGATTAAAGTCTTGGGTCAAAGGCTTTTGTTGTGTTTGGCTGCAGAAAAAGGAAAACCGGTTTATTGTTTAGAGTAAAGAGTGAAGAACAGCTTTATTTAGGTTTTTTCTAATTTGAGCAGTTGAGTTTTTAACATTTTTAGGTTAACATTTTCTGCAAAATGCCAAATAAAAGGTGTATACCCTCCCCCTGTGTCTCGGTCTCCAGTCGGTCCCCAGGCCTGGGCCAGCGAAGGAGGCCTCCCCCGCAGGGATTTGGCCGCTCACTGCTCTACCGCCCTCCGTTACTTGAACGCCATTTCTGGGCAGGTGTCCCTGTCATGCCCGAACATCTCTGTTATACGTCTTTCCTTGTAATTTGTTTTGCTGTGACCATCCACATTGTCTAACACCCTGTAGTCAATTTAATAATAAACACCACTGCTTTTTCTCCAAAAACACAATGTAGTTTTTATTTACAGTGACAGGAGAACAGAAAACATTAAACTGAATTAATTTAAAATAATTTGTATTAATTGCACAGACAAATGTGTTAGTACGTTTCTCTTTCATTAATTAAAAAGGAGCCAGGTTTTCCTATGTACACATATAAGTAAGTAACGGTCACCCTTCACTCTTCTTAGAAAGAATACCACGGGATCTCTATGTATTCTCTCGACCAGACTGTCCTCTTGGCAGCTCTAGCAAACTTGTTGTGCAAAACAGTGCCATGGTTGGTTAACGCTAGCCACCGTACTAGTTAGCGCGTTAACAGCTATAGCTAGCTACAGTGACAAAAAACACGATAGAAATATGATTATATTAATATACTGAGTTAGTGATTAAACGACCGACTTTATGGCTACATTCAGGATGACAGGACGCAATCAGGAGAGAAAGGTATGTATCGGTTAGGAAGTTGAGCGGAAGTAGGCGTTGCTACGTTGAGCAAAATGTCTTTAACGTGATTGAAGTGTGTTTGGGAGGAGAGGGTTAAATAGCAACAGGTAGATGGGAGTGTTTAATTTTAAAAATGGCTGAGAACAAGCCACTGTGCTCTTTTTCCTCTTAAATAAATGTATCCCCATTAACAATAAAAACAAAAATGGATAGTTACAGTGATAGTTATATCTGTCAGGTGGGCATGCTTTACAGTGAATGGTAATGATAAAGTTCGGTTGGCGCAGTCTGTTTTAACAGCAATTCGCGAATGTAAAAACTATTACCGAGGACACAAAACCGCATTGTTCTGCGACCATATCGATATCAAGAAAATAATACCAATTGGTTGACTTCAGTATGTGACATCCAGCTAAAGACAAGTCGATTAAATCCCCCACTTCCCGAAACACCTGTCTGACAGGTACTAGGAGGCGCAACGGGAAGAGGAGTAACCAAGAACATGGACGCCATACACAGGAATCTAGAACTCTAATCCGTACCGTTGTTATTGAAGCTTTTCCCCCCAATCCAGAATCATTGCACATGTTCGGAAAGATGGCTTGGGGTATTTATGAGAGGAATATCGTCTTTTATTTTTTAATTGTCAGTTTTGGTGAGTTAATCGCTCGGTGTTTTTAATCGTTTATGTCCCTTCTCATTAATAACCTACAAAAAATTTAACACACTTCTGCATTAAATATTAAATAATTAGTTAATTAGTTGTTATATAACTTCGAAAACTTTTTTGGGACTTTTCCTGATATAAGTTTTAGCATACATTGACTTTCAAAGGAATGTGTCGTAACAATATCTTAAATAGGGTTGTGCTTTCGCATTCAGTTAGTGCGTTCTTGTAGGGTGCCGTATTGTTCATTCCAATCATTACGTGCAGTGCAGTTGAAGAACCTTTTTTCGTTCTACAGCTACAGGTACTCGTATAATAAGGCTCGTTCATGAACATTGTAAGAACTCGTCACAACTCCATTTTCATATAATATAGTATAGTATTACATTTTTGATATCACGTATTTGTTACCACAGATTATTAAAAATAATGTAGTGTTTTCCTTTTAAGGACTGATTCCAATTAAATCCATTCTTGGCTCTTAGAACAATTACGTCTGTAAGATGAATTGTCCATACACACCTACTATAACGTAGGGGATAACTGAGTTTGAAAACGTATTCAGTAATCCATATCTGGCACTGAAGAATTGCTGCAAATGGCTGGACTATTGCTGCGAATGGCTGCAGCAAACCAAAGGTTCCTTTACTCGCCAGTCTAATGGGCCAACAGCAAGAAAACTTTACAAATAGGCTGGGGAATGTTCAGGCTTAGGATGCCAACTGTGAGGTTAATGAAGTCTGATGTTAATGTTGATGACGTTATTCATTGGAGATTCATAGCTTTCTAATAATACCTGCTTCAGCCAGGTCACTGCTGCTGTGTTGAAATTGGATGTTATTTTTTATGTTGCAGAAGGAAAAAGGGAATTTCCCTTTATTTCCAGGTGTATATAAGAGGTATTTGTTTAATGTCTGCAATTTTCTTTCCTCTCTATCCTGTGGATGTCTCTGTTCTCATCCACCCCCTAACCCCCTGTCACCAAAGCTGTGTTCCAGGTCAGCCCCATGCAGGTGACCTGTCCGGATGAGCTGCATGCTACAGCGGGGAGCTCTCTCCCCTTGCGCTGCTCCTTCTACTCCACCAGCCGGCCCAGCAGCCGGACCTCTGTCGAGTGGTCCTTCCGGTCCCAAAGCGGAGGCCCAATGCAGTCTGTGAGTGTGAGATGCCAATGAAATCCTCACATCCACATTTTACTTTTTTACCACAAAAAAGAGGGGCAGAGTGTAGCATTTATGTAGTGAATATGTAGTGTAACCTTGTTTATAGAGATTTTATCTCCATTACTATAAGCGTGTTTCAGCTATATTAATCAAATCATTTATTTGTAATAATTAGTACTATCGTATTAAGGCTAAAATATTTGTGGTTAGAAATTAATAGACTGGTGAATAGGGTTCCTATTCAAATAAAGACCTCAATGAAGTAGTTCATCTCACTGGGCCTGAAGTTGTCTACATATGCCATATAAGGTTAGAACTATTTGCTAACCATGTTAAATGGTCGCACTGCATCGGCTGTGTCACTGGGTGACATTCAGTTTGTCTGGTGTCTGGGTCTTAAGAAAACAGTCCGATTTTTAATTTTTTTAAATAGCAGTGCTTGCTTCATTTTCCTCGTTTTAGTGGCCTATTCACCGACGGTGGGAAAATCCAAATGAAAGCACTACATTGGTTAGAGTGGTGAAGCTCTTGTTTGTCAGCGTTATTCCTTTTTCTTTTATTAATTAAAAAGGTACTCAAAATTTAGAAAAACCAAGACACATTGATTTTGAGGCCTCCTTCATTTGAAGCATTAGTAAGTAAAGACATTTTACGTAAACACTTTGAAGCCAAAAATTCCAGTAATGTAAGGGAAAGAAGAAGGGAAATGCTGTCGTTTTCTCTGGCCTGATTGAGACGAGCACCTGACTGCCCTGTGGAGATACTCCACTCAGTCCGGCCTTGTCACCACAGCAATTGTAATTGTTGTCTCTAGTAGAGCTGAGCTGACAAGTTATGAGTGCTACAACAGAGCCTTGCCGGTCTGAGCTCTCCCAGTCAACCATGACCAAAGTTTTGATGTTCCAAGAAAGTAAAAGCCAAGAATCAGTCACCCTGAATGGAGAAATAAACGCCCATCCTGCTACACTTACCTTGGGCTGACAATTAGTGCCAGTGGGTGCTTCCGCAGGGCCTTCGATGCCATCTGGAAAAAGACAATAGGTGAACTGAGCTGCTTCCCACTGCTGCTCCCCACTGCTGCTCTCTGTTGTGCGCAAGAGAGCGCTCAAATACTGGAGCCACCTTAACAACATCAGCCCTCACTACTGCCATAAATCACGGCAATGCCAGGTGCTGGGCCCACGGCAGTGTGCCATCAACTCATGGCCACAGTCCCTTACCTCACTGAGCTGTGCCAGCCATAGAAGGAAGACAGACCATCAATACAGCCTCCAGGGAAATGACAGAACTCATTGACCAGTGGATATCAATAAAATCTCAAACAAATCAAGTTGCAGAGGGACTAAACACTGGCACAATACCTGCTCACTATCAAGGATTGTAGACATGGCCAGATTAACACTAATGGGGCCCCTGGGCACTCCAAAAAATACACGTGTGCTGTGGAGAAGTAATTGAGCCAGTACTGAGAATCCAACACTCTGTTCTGTCAGCGGCAATTAAACAGATTATGCTTTAATGAATGTGTCCACCCCCCACCAATTTTTTGTTGAGGTTTAATGCTTAGCCGCTCAATCGACGGATCGTTCAACTTGTTTTTTTTTTTTTTTTTCTGCCTTCACTTATCTTTTCAGTTAACACTGAATGCTTAAACAATGGTTGCGTAAACATTGGAGAGTTAACCCATTTGCCCATTCGGCAATCCAGCCATGACTCGGGGAAACAACAAATACTCAGCCAGTATTGACTGAGAAGCCACAGCCTGGACGGGGGCTGACACAGGCAGGCCTGGAGGCTCTGAGAGGAGAGTGCAGTCAATGCGAGCTAGAAATAGTGGAGGATGAGGTGTACTTGCTGCTGTGCTACCCCAAATACCCCACCACAAGAGACATGCACATACAGCCTGGTCCTGGACTTCAGCTGTAAAGTGACTAAAAAAAAGTGACTGTAAAAAAACTGGACATCCTGTTGGGGTTGGTGGCAGACACGGCAGCTAAATATGTGACTGCCTGACCATGATGGAGAGGCACATTGGGTCCAAATAATTATCCTGATGTATTCTGTGTATATAATAATATTATAGCTTATATATTACATATTGGTTTAAAAAAAAAAAACTGAATTTTTATAAATAATGTAATGCTTAAAGGGGCAATACAAGTGAAAATATGGCATGGCAATAAAGCCTTTTTGATATGATTTGATTGATTCATAAATCCATAAAGTTACAAGCTGGAGGTTTTGTTTATTCGTTTGTTTATGTGTGCGAGATTGTACTATTATCAAGGAACTTGTGTCATTGCTATGTATTTTTTTATATTTTTGTCGGCAGTAACTAATTTGAATTTTAGAAAGGAAGCCACAAGTGAAGCAGTGAAAACTAAAGCAGAGTAGAGGATTTTATTGTGGGATTCCTGTCTCCTCTGTTGTAGATGTAAAATTTAATGCGGTTTTGGCTACAGGGGAGGAAGCACACTTTTTAAATGATGATGTCACCACAATGATATCATGATACATTTGATAAAACTTAAACGTTTTAAAGTTTGTTTGTTTGTCATAGTAAGGCTGCTCTTCCTTAGTTTTAGTTTTACTTTGATCTTGTTATGGTTAGCAGTTATAATGTGCAAATATTTTTGAGAGGTCTGAATCCCCACTTGGGTAAGCTTGAAAAGAAACTCTTTAAATTTAAAGGAACAAAATAAGTATAAATGTAGGATGTTTAAGACTAGTGGTAAAACTGAGGTGACACATTTACAGGTGTAAATGTCATCCACGGATGCTGAAATGTAACCAGTCCTCTTTCCTCACTTTCTCAGATTTTTCACTTCGATTCTGAGGCATACCCACTGACTGAGGGGCACTTTAAGGGCCGCCTGAGGTGGGCCGGTGGACTCAACAGGGGGGACGCCTCAATCCAGCTTCTCAATGCCTCTCTCAGTGACAATGGCACCTACACTTGTGTCGTCAGGAACCCCCCAGATGTCCATGGATTCCCAGGCCAGATTAAATTGACCGTCACACCAAGCGGTGAGAATGTGGTTGGTCAGGTTTTAGTGGGACTGTGTTGGTTTTGCTATATGATGAGAGGATTTTGAGAACTTTCAATGAGATGTGTGTGTGTGTAAGACATATATGGTGGTGTGTTTTTACCAGACTTGTAGCACTTAATTTGAACTCTGTTGCAAAGTAAATTTTTCAGGGAAGCCAGTAGCAGACTTGTTAGTGATGAGCCCATTTACCCACCCTAGCCCAGGTGGCACTCCATTAATCGTGCACTGCCGGTGTGCTCTCTCGGTTACGATCCACAAATGACATGAACTGCATTCGAACCACCGAACTCCAGCTCATACAGCTAAGTCTGTGGCTGGGTGACCTTTAAAACTTGTATCAGTTTGATAAAATGTCCATAAGCAGTGCATTCATTGCAACAGAAATAGTTATACATCTCAAAAATGTTGTCAGTTTTGCATACAAGCAAATAATTTTAGAATGCCTTTGAGAACAGTTTTATTGAGAATGATGCAATGCCAGTTTTAAGTTCAACCAGACAGAATTCCACACTCCACTGGTAAAAACATTTCTTGCTTTTAAAATTCAGAAGTTTATATGCAAATTACCAACAGGTCAGTCGTAGTGTTAATCAATTTGTTTAAATACTACCCATGCCCACATGGCATATACTGGCCCCCCAATGTTCAGAGCTCTCTTGCGTCCAGGCAGGTGTGTTTATATAGAAAATGTATCTTACACTCTCGCTCTCACTGTCTTCCTGTAGAGCCAGAGTTTCGTTTCACAGATGTGGCTGTCTTGATGGGGCTGACTCTGCTGCCTGCTGCCCTGGTTGTGCTGGTGCTGCTGGGTCACATGTGCTGCCCTTGCAGCCCTCAGTGGGACCAGATCCAGACTCAGAACTATCACTCCCCCATTGAGGTTATTGAGGGGTGAGGAGATGTCCTTTCTTGTACCGAGCCTATTAGACTACATCTTTGTTCCGGTTCAAGGACATTTTTCAGATATCATTTAATCTAGTATTTAGGCTGTGACTGGGATGGAACAGATCTGAGGTTGGGGTGAAGTCTAGAACTATCCTGTTTCTGTGCTACTGAGGCATACTTTTGTGTTTCCTTAAATCTCTGCAGAGAGGAGCTAGGCTATAAGAAGCCCTGTGTAAAAGAGAAGTGTGGATCATGCTGTCACCTGTATCTGCAGGTAGTGTACTTACTGTCTGGTACAATGTGTGTGCTATTCTCTGCCATATAAGAAGTTGGGTCAATGGGTTACTTAATTAATTTTTTTGCTTCTCCAGGACTCGGACTATGAGGAATACACCCTCGAAGAGAAGCTGCACAAACACCCTATTGCCGAGTCTCATTGTTAGTGCCATCTAATTGGAGACAAAGTGGCATTCCACTTCCTAAATTTAAAGAAGGGAGGATGGACACATTCTTGTTATTAAAGGAGTGGTGAAGGACAACGCAAACGATGGGCCCAATTGGCCAATGTGAACTCTCTCTATTTCTACTTCTAGACCTTTACTAACCTTGGAGATTTGTGATACTGAAATGCAAATGGATGTCTTTATTGAGATGGATATGACTTGGCTTGCCTAAAAAAAACAAAAAATAAATAAAAAAAAACTGATAGATATTGCTTACCCACACAAGCTGCACTCAACCATTCCATTTCTCACACACTGCAAAATGTCAGAGCTTCACTGACCCTGAAAAGCCCAGAACATTCTCATGTTATGTGATCTTGGTTTGCATAAATCCAGTTTTCATTCTGGTTTTCCCAATAAGATGATGTTATTTGTAATTTTATTTTTGCTTTGGCACTTTTTCGAGAGATTTATTATTTAGATATTTATTTGATGTACTGTGTATGTTTATAGGTTTTTCACTCATTCAGGAATTGGTGCCGGATTGCACACGGTTTCAGTTTTTTTTGTTTTGTTTTTAGTTTTTTCTCAGTCCAACCCCCAAAGAAGGGAACTCTTAGAAATATGTGCTTTCCAAATGTCCAAATCTAGCTGGTGCATAACATTCTAATAATTCGGAAGAATTCTTATCCAAATGTTGTCAGAAGTTCCTTTGATGTTCAGTTATTAAGGTGTTGCTGTAAATTATATATATTTTTGAATATGTGTAGAGCAGTTGTCTGTCACACAGTAAGTGAATGTAGGTAAGGCTACGTTTCTCAGTTAATCACTTTGATAGCAGAAAATGTGGGCTGCCAATGGCGATGTGGAATTTTTCAACAATTTGAAAAACTGTGGCTATAATGATCCTGTATAAGGAAGAGCTTTGTTGTAGTGAGTCTTTTTTTTTTTTACTTTCCATTACAAAGACCTCTTTACTGATATGTTCGAGCCTCATGTTAAAGGGAAAGGTGTCTCAAAGAGTCTTTACCAGTTTTTTTTTTTTTTTTTACAGAATAAGGATCCTTAATATATGCGTTGTAGCATCTGTCTGTAATGACTATAATTAAAATAGTTTCTGTTTCTTGAATATCATTTTGAATTTCAGTAAATGCGTATAAAAATAGCTTGTTTACACACAAATCCAAAAATATAAACGGAGAATTGTGTTCTGTAACTACTGATTTCAAACGGATATGTAACCATTGTTGGCTTCTTGGGGTTTCATATATTATCATAATTTATCACTATATACATGACAATGATATGATTATGGTTGAATGTTAAGGTTATGGTTAATGTTAATGTTCACATCTTCACACAAAAAACAGCTCAATTGCTGTTAAACAATATTCAGAACATTTTAAATAACTGCTTTAACAATTCTTAAATAAATAAAAGAACAGTGACAGGCTTATTGCTCTTTCTGGGTTAGTTTCGCAATCTCCCATCAAAACTATGTGCTGGTATTAACAAACAGAATCTTGTGACTGTAAGGTCTGCTACTTCCCAGAACATTCTCTCACAGGATGTCCTGGTTAAAATGGCACTTCTCTATATACGATTACAGGGGTTAGTTTCATTTTACTTGATTATTAAGGCATTTTTAACCAGAGACTTGGATCAGAGATGAAGATCAATGCATACTTAATCTGTGTTCCACTGAGTAAAAATCCACCAATCCACCAATCTCGGCACTGTTCATTGCAGTCCAATAGTCTTATATCCAGTCGTATATCCAATAGTCCGTGCTGGCCTCTGTCCACTTGTATGTGGGCCCAGTGTTTGATAATGTATAATTTCCGACTGTAGGGTTTGAAAATGTACCTTGTTATAATATGGCGAATTTGGCAGTGGCATATAAATTGCACATCGATAAATTTATAATAATTTTGCTCTTTAATTGTATCCAAATGTCCTTCCATCATTTAACTGGGAGAAAATTATTCTTGAGTTCTTCTTTGTACCAAATGATAATTCATCTTGAGTTTATTTAATGTGTGGCCTGCAGTATTGCATTCACTGCTGAGTTCACCCGCAGGGGTTGGGCCGTTTGCCCCGTACCAGGAGGAATTACAGTGGTCCTGGTCTTGGTGTAAATACCAGAAGGGTCTTAGCTCAGAGTGTTATCCTTAAGGACCCAGGACAGTAGCCTTATTTCCTCCCTGTTAAGGCATACTTGGTACTGAATGTCTTGGTGATGAGCCATATGCACGTATGGCATCTGGACGCCGCCTCTGGAAACATTGATACCATGGATGACTGGCTGTAACACATCTGCTCTCTGCAACAGAGTAGATATTTTCACCATGCTGATGGAAACTTGTTGGTGGCTTTATCTGCAACCTGTCTAACGGCTTTATCCACTGTTGGAAAAATAAAAAGTTAAAACTAAAGTCTGTTGCTAAGAAAAACAAGTTGCTGCCTTATGCACGCAAACGCCTGCTTCCCTTATCTACGCACCCAATGTATGGGTGCGGTCAAGAACATTGAGTTCTGCTGAGTCAAGGCAGAGGGCATGTTCTGGGGTCTTGTAAGTTCTCCAGTTCTGCTGAGTCAGTGGAGCTGGGGTATGCACCGGTGATATATGATAAAAGTATATAAGTGTGATTGATAATTAGTCGATGCTGTACTCAGCGAAGTGCATGTATCGGCTCCTTGCAAGTAAACTCTAATACCCAAAGACTCCAGCGACTCTGTCATCTTTGATAAAGAGAAAATTTTCTAACAACTTGGTCCTTCGAGCCGGATCCCAATATCCCTCCTCCGGACAGGATTGGACCTGAAACTGTGCACTGGGCAGTCTGGGAATCCCGAAAAGAAAAAGTCCTCCAGTTAATCATTACTGCAAAAAGAGGCCAGGATCTGCTGGACAAAGGAGGGTGACGGGATCCAATGAAAAGAGAAAAAGAAGAGACTCATTGGATTCAAGGCAATTGTGAGTATAAAGAGGGGTGCGGGACCCTAGAATAACAGTCAGAGACTGTATTAGAGTCAGGGACTCTAATAAGAGGTTTCTTACTTTACCTAAAAGACCTAAACGTTAAGACAAAACGGTGATGATATGTTGGCAAGCTAACACAGCCATATATATGTTATTATGTGATCTGTTTAGTGACTACATAATTCAGAGAATGATATATTGGCAAGCTAGCACAGACATATGTATACATTATTGTATGATCTGTTTAGTGACAACATAATTCAGAGAAACGAAGCAATAACGAGGGTACAAAGGTAGAAATAAATTAATAAGTCCATAGTCTATGTGAGAAGACTACAGGTAATAAATAACTCCGCGAGCATGTTAAATCAAAAAAGGATCAGGGATCCTAAGGTAGAGTCAGGGACTCAAGAGACCATGCTCTATGTAAGAAAGTATTAAAAAAAAAAAAATAGAGAGAAGCATTGCTATATACACACAGTGTATGTGTTTTGCTTTTGTGTTTTTTTGTATATGTGTATGTGTCTCAGTAAGACGACAGACAGCGGAAACCTTACGGTGTCAACAGAAACAGTGTCTCACTGAATAGGTCAGTGTATTGAGAAATCATAACCTGACTGGCCGTTAAGGGGAGGACTTAAAAAAAGTGTAATAATTGTTGTAAGTCTCAGGAAACTGAGCTCACATGAGATTGCAAATATATGTTACAATGAGGGGGATAGAATGTTAAACATTTAAAAAAAAAAAAAAAAGGTCTAAAAATATGATTTTAAGGGCAAATGAGTGTTCCAGAATGTACTAAATTAGTGCAGAGTATAGAAAAAGATTGTGGGAAGGATGAGAAAACAAGGAAAGAGCAGGTTATAATACAGCTAGATTATGGCTAGAGGAAGCAAAAAGGCGAAAAGAAAGCCTAGCTAGGAAGAGGTAGGAGGCAAACCTGTGGGAGACGTGTGCTTTTTCTGCAGTAAGCTGGGACATTGGGCACGAGACTGCAGGCACAGAAAAGGAGAAGGTGAATGGAATCAGAAGGTAGAAGAAACTGCAGCGGAGGATGAGCTCCCCATTTAAGCCGGGTTCTTCTCTGGGTTTCTTCTTGCCAGCCTAGGGAGTTTTTTCCTTGTCACTGTTGCCACTGGCGTGCTCTAAAGGGGGGGTCAGGCCTGGTTAATATGGTTTTGCCCTTCTCATTTAACCGTAGACTAGCAGCCTGACCATGAGCCTCAAAATAAGGTATTCCCTTTGAACTGTTTAGATTTCTTTCTTCTCCCATCTGTCTGACGGTTTGAGCCCTATCTGGGAAGGAGGTTGGATGACCTCTCTCCTCCAGGAGAGAGGGGGGCTGTGGAACGTTAATGAAAAGAATGTTCTGTACTTTTCTTTTGTATGATGACGTGTCCTGTAGCTGTATAAGAATGGCGTGAACCCCTTGATTGGGGGCGCTCTCTCTCTTTCTCTCACTTGTGAGGTGGAGGGACCCTGTTGGCCAAGCTGTGACAGCACCTCTGTCTGCCTTATATATGATATATGATAATCCGTTAGCAGCATCAGATCCCATAATTTGGACACAAGAAGCAGAAGAGGCCTTAGTTCAAATTATACAACTATTAGTAAGATGATAAAGTACTGAAAGCCGAGCGCCTACCTAAACATTATTCTGCACAAGCAGCTGAATTGGTAGCATTAACTGAAGCTTGTAAGATAGCAACTGGAAAAATAGACAATCATTCCGCATTTTCTACTGTACATGTGTTTGCCCAACAATGGAAAAATAGAGGCATGATTACTTCTACAGGGAAGCCAATAAACCATAAAGATCTTAAATTAAGTCTATTGGCAGCAATCCAGCTACCTAAAAAAGTCGCCATATGCAAATGCGCAGCACACACGAAAGGGACAGACCCGGTCTCAGTAGGAAACCGCAAGGCAGATGAGGAAGCAAAAAAGCAGCACTCAGGACAGATGAGATACTGTTTTCTAAAACTCATGACGAAACAATAGATCATCAGGTCCTACAGGACATGCAAACAGCCGCTACATTAAAAGAAAAAGAAAAATGGGCTAATACAGGAGCAGTTATAGATTCAACTGGCATATATACATGACCACAAGGTAAGCTAATCTTACCCCAGAGTTTGTTTAGATATGCAGCTATATTGAGCCATGGGCCATGCCATGTCTCAACAGGAGGGATGGTACCAATGTTAAATATGCACATTACATCCACAGTAAATGGGCTAACATCATTAGAAATGATGTATGGAAGGCCATACCAGATACCGCAACTAAAACCCTTTAAGCGAATGGACGAAGAGAGAGAACAAACGCTGACTGAATATATGGCAAAAATGTTGACCTCTAGAGAGATCTCTTCTATAAATTCTCTTCCCAAAGCAGATCAAGAAATCAAGAAATAGAAGCCAGGGTAAAACCTGGATCCTGATTAAGGTGATTAAAGGAAAGAATTGGTCCAGTCCCCGGTGGGAAGGTCCTTACCAGGCTCTCCTAACCACACCTACAGCAGTAAAGATCGCCTGTCAACCTAGTTTAGTTCCTCCGCCAGTAATAAGGGGAAGTC
The DNA here is from genome assembly GCA_025775045.1 of Hiodon tergisus. Lineage (NCBI taxonomy): Eukaryota > Metazoa > Chordata > Actinopteri > Hiodontiformes > Hiodontidae > Hiodon > Hiodon tergisus. The sequence goes on from JAOVYW010031640.1 coordinate 23,372, forward strand.
TGGGCTACATTGTACATACTACCGAACAATGCCAAATGCTTAACCTGTTGTTTCCTTTGGTAAAAGCAGTGATGCCCCCACCCACAGTAGCGTATGCGGGAGAGTATACCCGTTTTGAGAGAACAGGACTGGAGGAGGACCTTAAAAAAACTCCAGTGGTGTAACCAAACTATAGACATTACTGTGACAAATAGGGACTACTCGTCAGCATGGTTTGTAAACCAATCCACAGGTCGGGCTGACCTATGGTGGTTATGCGGGGATCTCAAATTAAAGCCAAAACTGCCACCATCATGGAGCAGAAGTTCCGCTCTGGTACAGTTTTTGATGCCTTTCCAGATATTCCCCACAGGAAATTTTTATGAGGTTTCTAAATCTTTGAGGCAAAACATAAGGAGTAAAAGGGCCGTTCCAGGAGGCATGGAATGGTTGGTATTCTTTTCACTGTAGTCCTGTTGACCCCTCTCCAAACATTGCGCTTATGGTTGTGACCATAAAGCTATATTTTGGTCTCGTCACTCCAAATTACAGTGTGTCAGAAGCTGTGAGGCATGTCAAGGTATTGTCGAGCATATTCTAACCAGGCGTTTTTGTGGCATTGGCACAATAAAGGCTTCTTTCTGGCAACACGACCATGCAGCTAATTTTTGTAGTATCATCGTATTGTGCTCCTTGAAACAACCACACCGTCTTTTTCCAGAGCAGCCTGTATTTCTCCTGAGGTTACCTGTGGGTTTTTCTTTGTATCACAAACAATTCTTCTGGCAGTTGTGGCTGAAATCTTTCTTGGTCTACCTGACCTTGGCTTGGTATCAAGAGATTCCTGAATTTTCCACTTCTTAATAAGAGATTGAACCGTACTGACTGACATTTTCAAGGCTTTGGATATTTTTTTATATCCTTTTCCATCTTTATAAAGTTCCATTACCTTGTTACGGAGGTCTTTTGCCAGTTCTTTTCTGCTCCCCATGGCTCAGTATCTAGTCTGCTCAGTGTATCCACGTGAGGGCTAAAAAATTAATTTATTTTATACACAGACACTAATTGCAATTTAAAAAGCCACAGGTGTGAGAAATTAACCTTTAATTGCCATTTGAACCTGAGTGTATCACCTTGTGTGTCTGTAACAAGGCCAAACATTCAGGGGTATGTAAACTTTTGATCAGGGCCATATGGGTGATTTCTGTTATCATTATGATTTAAAAAGGAGCCAAACAACTATGTGATAATAAATGGCTTCGTATGATCACTATCCTTAAATAAAATACAGTTTTTTTGTATGATCAGTCAAATTTTCAAAATCAATGCCAAAATTTCACAATTTCTGCCAGGGTATGCAAACTTTTGAGCACAACTGCTCAAATATATATACACACACAGATGTGAGAATGTGTCCAATACTTTTTTTCATATAGTGTATATCTGTTGAATGTAGCCACTAAATGTTGTTTAAATAGATAGAGTGGTCTAAAAAACCTCACATTTGATCGTAATTAAATTATACCTTACCTGTTTGAAGTATAGTTTTATATCTTCAGTTCTTCAGTCAAATCTTTTCTTTTTTTCCCCAATTAATACTGACACATTGCATCGGTCAGCAATTTTCTGCCATGCCAGCTCACGTTCTTTTGCTGTATTGCTTTATTTCTTAAATATATACTCTAATTCTGCATACGCATTCATTACTATTTATAACTCCACTGGGGAGAAGTAGGAGGTTCGAGCCCTATTTTTTTCTGTTCCCATGATGAACCAGGTTATCTGTGTTCCATTGATGAGAGCTTTTGATCTCCTCGTGCATGTGCTTTACTCAGGGTTAACTTAACTCAGAGTTGATTGAACTAATTGTTATCGACTGTTCTGAAACCGAAAACTCGTTTGACAGTTCAGAGTTGGTCAACCCAGAGTACAGATTTGTACTGTATCAAAACAACATAAAACAATAAAAATCAATCGCTAAGATTCTGATTTTACAATAACAACTTCTATTTCAGTATGATCTAGGAGTTTGTAAAGTTTGGCCCCAGAGGCAAAGGAAAAACCCATACCTTTAAACACTTTTCCTCTGGAAATATGTCGAATTTATCACATAGAATTCATTATGCACACGGATAACTAAAACACAGCATTGGATGGATGTTTGTTTGCCTAAACCTTAGGACATATTCTATACCTTATGGTTTTCACTTTTTCGTTGTGTGTTCCAGCGTTACCAATTTGATCTCACTGCTCAGTACTTCCTCTCAAACTACTCAGACCAGAGAGAGACTGGGAGCTCCTAAAGGCTGGAGCAGGCCATTCAGAAAGAAGAAGATAGAAGCAATATACAACCAAAACCCAGGCACCCATGTACTAGGTGTTGTTAAGTCTTTCCCCATATAATTAAGAGGGAAAGACTTTGAATTAAGTTTAAATAATGTTGATGTTTAGCCTCTAATTAATTAAATCCCTTCCCCCCATTTCCTTCTCTTGCTCCCTGGAAACAGGCTATATTACATTACCTTACCGAAGTGCAAGGTCCTTCCTCCCCTGTCCTTTAAAGAATAGAGCATTTACGTCACCATGGGGAGTCCTGTGTGGTAGGATCATTTTCTTTAAGAATGCATTGCCAACACATGTCCAGGATATATGTGACTTGGTATTAGGGCTGCATCTAACGATTATTTTTCTACCGATTTATCAAACAATTCTTTTTCCGTAAAGCCGATTAGTCTAATGAATATTTTAACGAATAGTCTAACGATTATTTTTCTATTGCTCAATTAATATACTGCAAAATATACATTAAAAAGTCTCATTAATATTTCAAGATTTTATTAAACAAAATAAAAACATTACCACAGACTCTTATGATAGCAGAAACCGAATCGGCAAGTCTAGTCTGTTGAAGCCCTTGGTAAATGTAGTCATAGAAACCTGCTACTGTAAATTAAAACTCAAGCCACTTTCAGGAAACGTAAACATAAAATCATCTTAAAGTAAATCCTGAAAAAGAGACACATGAAGCACATTAGAATAATGATAGTAGTGTCATATTTTTTAATTGGTCTAATTTCCATGTCACTTTTCAAACAAAAGTAATTGAAATAGCTCAACACAACGAATGTTGTGAAAATTGTTCAATCCCCTGAATAGAATCCCTCAAAACAGCACAAATATGCAAAACAGGTGTTGTCTCAAGCACACCTGAAGCAACTAATCAAGGGCTTCATTAGTTGCACCAGGTATGCTTGAGCTGGAACACATGAAATACCTGAACTGGCTAGAGGTTTGTTGAGTGTCACGTTTGACTGCATGTTAGAAATATGGCTAAGTCAAAAGAATGGCCCAAAAAAATTGAGAAGAGATCATCACCCTTCACAAACAAGGAACAGGATACAAAAAGATAGCGAAAGTACTGAATGTTCCTAGAGACACTGTTGGAAGCAGAGTTTGCAAGTTCAAAGTTAAGGAAACAGTGGTTACACTACCTGGATGGGGCAGAAAAAGACTTGGTGACAACAGGCACCGAGGTTTTAGTGAGCACAGTAAGGCGCGTACTAAATGCAAAAGGTTTCCATTCCAGAACTCCAAGACTTACACCACTACTGACCCAAAAGCACAAGAAAAGTTGGCTCCAATATGCTCAAAATCATATAAATAAGCCACAGAAGTTTTGGGATTCTGTTCTGTGGAGCGATTAAACAAAACTGGAACTTTTTGGCACAATGGATCAGAGGTATGTCAGGAGGAAGAAGAATGAAGCATACGCTGAAAAGAACACTGCCCACAGTCAAGCATGGTGGTGGCTTGGTGATGCTCTGGGGCTGCTTTGCATCTTCTGGCACTGGAAACCTGCAGCTTGTGGAAGGCAAGATGGATTCATTGAAGTATCAGTAAATCCTAGGAGAAAACGTCTACTGTCGGTGAGGAATCTGAAGCTTGGGTGTCATTGGACCTTCCAACAGGACAATGATCCCAAGCATACCTCAAATTCCACCAAGGCTTGGTTGCAGAAAAAGTCCTGGAAGATTCTACAGTGGCAATCACAGTCACCTGATTTGAACCCCATAGAAAATCTCTGGAAGGATTTGAAGAAGGAGGTTGCAGCACGCAAACCCAAGAATATTATGAGTTCCATTCCTGAGACCGTCTTTAAGTCGAGTTTGTATGCAAGTCTGATCACCTACGTTTGGTTCGTATTTGTCATCAAGTGGCCATATATTTGACATCCCTATGAATATAAAACACTAAAGAAACACTTAAAAACCAAATGCAATATTACCAGACGCAGCGCTAACTGCACGTGATCCGCAGATTTGCGTGGGTACAGTCGAGCCGACGAAACACCTACGCCACGGAATGTTTTCATGAGCGTTGCAAACTAGTTCCCGCGTTTGTTACTATGAACCGTTTGTCTTTAAATTGAATAGGCTTTATGGCAGTCCGTTCGTAAGTACTGGTTTTTGGAAGAAAAATTAATTGTATATATTACCTTCTGGCTATGTGTACAAGGTGTATATAGAACATAAATGGATTTTGTGTTTAGACTCGGGTCTATGGAGGACCAAAACGGTCAAAATTAAATAATGAAATACGAAATCGTGAAATAAATAAAAGTACATACATTTATTGTGAAATAAATTATTATGAAATATTTTGAATTATAATATTAAATAATGGTCTTTTTCATTTCATAATTACATTTTCCCGAATTGCTTTTTTCACAACTGCACTTTTCATTACGTAATTACACATTTCATAATGACGTTTTTCATAATGACTTTTTTCACAACGGAGTTTTTCAGCATAAAAATACATTTCATAATGAGAAGGGTGTGTCAAAGAATTGGGCAGTATCTAGCCACTGATTGGATAATCCTTTAACATTGATTACCTTGGCCTTGCCATCAAGCAAGCGCCTGCAAGGGCTCACTCGGATTGGCTGAGCTAAGTAACAATGTGTATTTTCGTTACTTTTTTCTGGAAATTGAATTCTCAAAATACAATAGTTAACAGTTTGCATTCGTTTACATAGATACAAGTGTGTTTTTTTGTGTGTTTTAAACATGTCTAACTATTTTGATGCATTTAAATACTTAATGGTCAGGCTTGCAAACCAAATCGATATAAATGATTTGCCTGCAGAATTTTGACCCGAGTTTAAGACTTGAAAGAAATGTTAGCGGAGATCACTTCTATACAGGACAGTCATCGACGAACCTTGAGCTAGATACTTTACTTAGATTGCTTTAGTAAAAAAAACCCATGGGTAATGGTATGTAAAAAAAATTATGATAATGATATAATTGTAAGTCGCCTTGGTTAAGGATGTCTGCAAAGAAATTAATAATTTAATAATAATTAATAATTTTTAAATAAAAATAAATTAAGCAATCCAGCAGCTGGTATACCTAACTATTTCTTTTGGAATGTTGTTTTTTATTTGTTTGTAAACAGCTGTAAACTTCATCAGCATATAACTCTACTGACCCTTCGATATATATATATATATATATATATATATAAATTCACGTCTTCATGTATTACAAATTATAATTTTTTGACTGAAAATACTAAAACAATTGGTCTTGGTCCACATTTTAAAACAAAACATATCCAAAGCCTCACTCCCTGAACCCTTTCAATATTTGCTGTTGTGGCAACCCCGGGGCTTACGGACGGCAGATGCGGCAGAAGCCGCAGAAGCCGCTCCCCCCTCAAGCTCGGGGGCAGGTTCGTGAGGGGCGGTACGTTCCCTCCCCAGCAATCACCGGCA
>JAOVYW010031651.1:13196-23359 GCA_025775045.1 Hiodon tergisus
CTGCCACACCCGAGATGGTGTCTGTGTTTCAGGGGAGCAGAGGCGCTGCCACACCCGAGATGGTGTCTGTGTTTCAGAGTCAGACAGAGTCAATGCTACAGCCCGGCTTGGGCTTTGCAGTTAAGCAGTATGGTTTACTGGAATGTGCTGCTAGTAACCCTAGTAACCATTATGCACCAAAAAAATTGTAATTCCTAGCAACAACATATTCGCAGCAGGACATCCTAAAATAATATCACCCCCTTTGAGAAAGTACCAAGTACAATTATTCTATTACAATTCTTCGATATAGTTACAATTGCAACTGCAACTATGAGTTGAATAGATCTTTGTTCAGTACATTCATTACATTCTCTTAATCACCAGGCTGCACAAAAGGCAAGTTAAACGAGACAGAAGCTTCGACATCAATGACAATCTGATTTTGTCCTACTTTACCTGAACGCCAGATGTAGGAACTTTCGTGGTTTAGGTACAGTTCAGCAAACGGTGACATTTCCTTGTCTGTTCTACTTTATAGGGTAGGTCTGTCTTGTATAAAACGGGGGAGAAGATGCTAAATTCCTCCTTAACAGAGTAATTTACCCAAATATTTCTGGAGGCCACCATAAATAATCCATAAATAATTCAAAGCACACGTTCCTCGTGGCCGGAGTCGCTTTCATTTGAGTTTTAACGAAATTCAGCCTTAAAGCGCTCTGTTGTATAACTTATTTACATCACATTTTAGGCATTTAGCAGACGCTCTTATCCACAGCGTCGTACAAAAGTGCTATAGTTTAGCGGTTAAAGTGCCATAAGAAACTGAGGTATCTTGCCCTTATGACAATTACTGAGTGAAGGTAGCAAGACTAATGCAGCAAACAGATAACCAAATATCAATTAACATGCATAACTTACACAAAATCATCATAATCTACGCATAAACTAATAAGTTAACACAACAACTTATAAATCATACAGGGTAATTAATGTGGGACAGTCAGCTCAAAGTTTTTTTTATTTATTATTATTTAAAAGGCGATTCGTTAACTTTCTTGTAAAAATAGTAGCTTTTATTGATCCATTATTCCTGGATTCCCGACCACGCCCCGGTTGACTGTAACCGTAACCCACGACACCAAAACTTTTTTGAGTGCATTTATACGATTTGCGATTTTAAGTAATTGTAATAGATCTCGACATTTTTTGTTGCCCCAAAAAATGTGGTTTTGGTTCAAAATCATAATATGAACAGAGCCCAAGACACATTAATTTTGTGTTAAACGGACCACAACAACAAATTTACAAGAAATCAAGACAAAAAAAAAAAACGTTTGTTTTGATGTAAACCACTAGATGTCACCATACTCTAGGTACGCGGTAAGTTGTTGAATACGTACATATTTTTGTACACTGCACTTGCTGACATTTTCCACGGTCCAACTCTTAAAACCTGGTTACAGCAGTTTCTATTTAATAACCTTTTGTAGAAGGCCTGGAGGTGGTTAAAATTAGTTACAATGAAATTGTAAATATAAATTACAAATTATTTTTATTAAATTAATACTTATGTAAATATTGTAATTTATACTTGTTTCATATACCTACTAAATGAATATTTTTCTAACGGCCTAAGAATATTATTTACTACTAAAGAAATCTTTTACTAAATTCAAAAAAACTTGGCCTCTTCGACAGACCTATAAGACGTTATTCTAAAGATTGTTATTGCTATGAAAATCTATCCCAACTGATATCTGCAGTTGTCTTAAGGTAATAATAACACCATTTCTGTTTAGGGGACAGCGTTTTACTTCCCGCTCTCGTCGACACGCCTGCTTTCTGTCAAGATGACGTTGATCTTCCGATTATTTACTTTCCTTATATGGTTAATTAGGGGAACATGTTCCGGTCTGATGTCATTCTCCCCAAATACTAAATAAACAAGTATGTTCGTCTACCTAAAGTCTTCTGATAGAATTAAACATTTATTTTGTGGAAAAATTTTAAATATAGGTAGTATTATCATACAAATATTGTATGATGGTAAAAATGAGACCAGAATCCTTAAAAATGTCCTTAATATAGAGTTTGGATCAAATTAGAGTACCAACACCGGTGTTACACAGCCACACCGTTACTAGTAAGACACACACAAAAAAATGTAACCGGTCGGTCATTCACTTGTTAAAAGCTTAAATTAAGTTAAAGGTTAGTTAAAGCCACACGTTTAGGCTAAGAAAAATTCTAAATATTAAAATAAAGAACGTAAACGTGATATGATTTTAAGTAAGACCTGGGTTACATATTATATTCAATAGTATGTAAATGAAATACTATTTGAACATGAAAGAGCTCATCTGATTTTTTTTTTTTTTTACATGGCTGTACTGTACGAAGAGATTATACAGGAGAAAACGTGAACGAGGAAGGAATTAAATTTCAGTAAAACCAATTTGAAGGTCAAGTCTTCCCGGGGTTCTCTGCTGGCGGGAAAATGTAGATTCATATGTAGGCTACTGTTTATAATACATTTATAACTTTCTCTCACATTATTCTGATATAGTGGAACAATCCAAATAATAGCTCAATATCTAAAAAGTGTTAACAACTATCAAAAAAAATCTTGCATATTGTAATACATTATTTTTCACACGTATTAAGAGTTTACTAGTCAGTATTTCTATTTATTAACGAAAAGCTGCTTGTTTATTACTCTACCCAAATCCGGTCAAATGAACTCGAACAGGAATTAATTTACCATGGTAACAACATTGATATACTGGTAATAATTATCGCGTAATATCAAACCCTTTAAGAAAAAACTGAAATACACTTTTTAAATATAAGAACATCAAAAATTACATTGACACCAATTACAATTTTTTGTTATGACATTTTATTTTTACTACTCTTAAATATCATCGATTGCTTTCTGAAGTGCCCAGACAACAAAACATAAAAAAAATCAACTTTATAACAAATGGTTTAAGTGCTTCGGTATCCTTTTATTTACACATGAGTTAAACCCCACTAAAACTTTCGAAAAAAAGACGAAACTTTTTTTCTGACATATACAATATACGCGATACAACCAAGATATTCGTGTAAAAAAGCAGTTTTCCCTCTTCCACACTTTTCAGTGGTGCTACAATACAGGCAATGTCTTTATTTTGTAATACTGAACGCTCTTCGAAGTTAGCAATGTCCATGCAAATCTTGGTAAGTGAAGAACTCAATCTTATGAAAATAGCATGAAACAAGAGTTGCCATTTGAATTTACCCCAATTTGCCACCAGCGTTCTCAAGCTTTCCAAGATCCATTCTTCAGGAACTTCTTAGGGCGTCGGAGCACCCGGACTTGCAGAAGTCAGTCAAGCCACTCAAGTGCTGCTTTCTGACCACCATTTGTACGGGTTCAGTTAGTCTTTTTCTAGCACTTAACATTCGTTGCCATGTTTCTCAGAATGTTTGCAGCTGTTGTGTCAACATGAGCTGACACCCGCTGTTGACGTGATTCATGACCTTCTGTTTAAGTTGGGCGACCTGCTCCCGGAGCATATTAGCGGTGGAAGCCAGTTCGGAGTTCTGAGATTTGAGATTTTTTACTTTATCTTCTAATCTCGAGATCCTCTCCAGCTTCCTCTTCCGACACTTTGAGGCAGCGACCCTGTTCCTCAAGCGCTTTCTTTCGGCTTTGATCCGCTCTTGACTTTCCATGTCGATGGGAGACAAAGGTGGGGTCTCGCCGGGCATCTCCGGTACAATCTGTGGCTCCTCTTTAAGGGCCTGAAGTCTCGGGTGCTGAATAGACAGCTGCGAGTTCATATGATGCTGTGGCGGAGCGGACGAGAAGTTCAAAGCTGTATTTACATTACTGTAAGTCGGAGCTGGCGCTGTGCTGGTGGCTTGATTAAATGAGTTTAGGTCGGTATACTCCGGTGGATCCGAGCGCAAGTTAAAAGTCGTACTCCCCGCCATTGATACGGTTGCCATCGCCCCGCTGGCAATGCAGGTCTGTGGGGCAGACGTGACACTGGCGCCGCTAGGCATATGCTGGTGATGCAGCTCAGCAAGTGCCCTCACAAAACCCTCAGCGAAACCCTCCTGTTCGTCGGTGACATTTTTCGGACAGAGGAACTGAGTTGGAGTCGGGGTCGTGGTGATCAGCCCGTTGCTGGATTGTATTATCAGCCTCTCCAACTCCGGAGAAGCCAATTTCAGCAGGCCGACGTCGGGAGACGTCAAAATATCGCTTGCCTTCCCTCGGAGGTGGGGTTTCAGAGTACTTGTGGGGTCGGCTAGGTTGAGAGTCATGTTCTGCTTCAGCGCTTTGCGGTTGTACCCGTAGCCGACCCCGTCGTGCTGGGAGAAGCCAGTGTTCAACGGGTCGTCGTAGAAAGTGGTTTCCATCTTGGTAGACATAGAACAATAACCAAAACTTAGTTCTTTAACACAGGGACCGGTTAGGTTGTCTGTAACGCCTCTGTTCCAGTGTCTCTTCGGAGTAAAGCAAGCTAACTCGTCCCAGAAAAGTTCTGAGGAAGTTGGCTAGCTACAACGAAAAGTTTTGCCGGAAAAATAGTTTTTTATCGGTCACGTTTCGCGGGACACCAGCTCGTATCCTTAATCGCGGCAATCTTCAAATTACTGGTCCTCAAAGTCTCCGGAGAGCAAGTTATTAGCAACGACCAACATAAGTTAGCTAACTAGCTATCCGCCTGGCAAGTTTAACAGCAAGGACTGAATATTAATTACTAGATAATGTTAAATCAAGTTTTCCACAAGTCTTCCGGAGAAACATACTGTGCTAAACTTTCTACACTTCTGTATCTTTAATGTTTTTCTCCTCTATGGTCTATATACTCTGAGTCCTTCCAGCGTGGAGGCAACCCTTATCTGCTACGGCCTCCCCAAAAATAGCAATGATGTCATGCCTGAAGTTTCTCATTGGCTGTAGGCGATTTGCTGGGCGTTCCATTACTTTCAGATAAGGTGCGTTGCCTAGACGACCACCCAGAAGATTCTTCCTCTCGCGGTGGCTGATGGGATGAGGTAATGGCTTAAATCGAAGAACAGGGAATTGTGGGATTACGTATTGTTTTTGAATGTCTGGTTACCCGCTTAGTGGAGAGTGGCTGGATGTGAAAGTATCTCAGAATATTTAAAGTATTAATAAATAAGTTGTAGCTGTTTAAAACATTGTATAATGCATATCTACTTCACAAAAATATAATTTAGGTAGGTAGGTAGGTAGGTAGTAGATAGTTTAGTCAGTAAGTTAGTTTATCCAGCTGACTGGCTCCTTTAAACGAACCTTTAAAGGCATTTGAAATTGTGTACAGGATGGAAAGCTTAACTGGCAACATTACAAGTATTCCAAAACGTTTGTAGAAAAATAGACAATACGTTAGAAACGAATGCTCCGGTTGAACTGTGGTATGTGTAGTCGACATTTACGGTCAAAATGTTTTTATACTTTTGGGGAGCAATAAAATTAAAACTTTTAAATGACAGCGAAAACAACAAATGTCAAATGGTACATTGTTGTTCTAAAAATAGAATGTATCCCGAACATTAGTTAACAACAGCATTTAGCTAGAGTATAGCACGAGTAGTACCAGACAGTTAAAACGGTTCAATTCACGTCTGTCTGCTTTGGACATTGCATTGTACAAGTTCAGTTATCCCATCAACTTCAACCAATCAAGTGAAATAAGGGGCGGTTTTACAGCTCGGCTCTTAGCGTTGTCGCATGTTGAATTGGTCCGTTGTTATAGGTAACTGTACAAAAGGCTTTTCAATTCTTGAAATTTGTATTAATAACCTACAACATTGTTTCTAATTCAGATATCGGGATATAGATTAAGTGATTACCCGCACTGCTAGTTTTATTTACAAGGACGTATTTCCGACGTTTATTGACAGATTGGTTTTCGATTTGATCTTAGTTTCTTCACAGCGTTCGCGCATAAAAAATAAATTAAACGACTTACACTTTCTTGCGCCCTGATAATATAAGCTACTGGAAGTTCAACGTTTTGTGATTAGCTCCGCAGCACCTAGGTTACTTGGTTCAATGTTAGAAATGTGTTGAGCAGGGTGGAGATTGGCTTGAATGTGTTGTACTTGTATATAATTTTTTAACGCTGTAACGTTAGTTATGATCTTTTAACGAATTGGGTTAGTAATATTCCCAACAGGCTTTCCGTATTCAGTTTAATAACCAGAATCTATATGTTGTTTCCCACCAATAAAACATTAGAAGTGAATGAAACCCACGGCTAGCGGTTTATGTTTTAGTAAAGTCCTTTATTCTTTAATGATTCTCATACAATGTTTATCACTCCCAAATGTACGCATCTGTGAGGTGCGTTATTTAAGCGGATTCAGTCTCATTATTGTAAGTGCTTTCCTTGGGTAAACCAGAGGTGTTTTCAATGATATGGAGCGAACTGTTCGCTAGACCTGCCAGTCTCACTGCGGCAATGAATGGAGACAGCGCAGAGATAAATGTTTGTGCCGGTGCTGGCGTCGTAGTTTTAATACCACTCAGTTCCGACTATTCCCCCTTTCAATACGTAACATCATTTTAGCGGGAACAAGGGGGTTCCGCCGTAGTAAATGAAAGCGAGAAGTCTTTGTGACTGACTGCCCCTTGGCAACCATAATACGCAACGAGCATTTTATTATAGTCTGGTAATAAAGATGTATGCATATTTAATAGTACAGCACGAGACCATTCATTCATACTATGTTGGAATGATTTGAAACACCTATGCGTACGGCTTTCTTTATTAGACTTATATTTTCACCACAATGTTGATCAATCAATCAGTTTATTTTTATAAAGCGCTTTTCACATGTTTGAATGTCACAAAGACGCTTTACATACAGATAAATACATTATTTCCCAGGCCTGACCCCCCAAAAGCATGCCAGTGGCAACAGTGGCCAGGAAAAACTCCCTAGGCCGGCAGGAAGAAACCTCAAATGCAACTATATGTACACAAGATGTGTCATATAGTTTTAGCATCCCACTGTTGAATAGTAATGAGACAGCCAGTTAGCTGGTTCTGGACCTGTAGAGACGTATCCAACCCATTTGGGTTACTTGTGCCACCCAGTCACTTTCATTTACTTATTGGTATTCAGATTTTAATATCTGATCGCTGCTAATAATCTGATATATTTGTAATATTAATGCATTTTATTTTGGAAAATGCTGCTGTCAAATGTAGTTTTTTCATGTATGCATTTGGGTTTGCTTGGTTTAATTCAATTTTGAATTTGATGATGCTTAGTTTATCTGTGCCGGGACTGGGATTGGGACCATACGTAACAAAATGTTTTCTGTTTCTTGAAAACTTCTTTATTATTTTGGGGATGGTGATATGTTTTTATTACCCCTTGTTGATTAGAACTTACAGACGAAACAGAATACCTCTTGCGTGGAAAGTGCAGCAGCAGGTTAGGGAAGATATCTTTATGGAGGCTGCCTGGATAAATAAATGGGGATAAACAAATGTTTAAAAAAAACAACCCGGGTACTCAGAAAGATTCTAAAGCTAATTTCAACTGTGAAAAATAAAAATGTCTCAATACAACTTTGCACTTTATGCTCTTGGGAGGATGCATCGGTGCCAGTCTGTAGCTGACTGAATCTCCCTTTTGGGGCCACGCTGTAAATCATCTGCCATTGTCAGGATTGTCTGAAAACATGCTAGGACTGTAGTGTTCCTACAGTCCTAGCATTCCACTCAGCTACAATCAGATGTGCACAATATGTATTTTCCCATGTGATGTACACAATATGTATTTTCCCATGTGATGTACACAATATGTATTTTCCCATGTGACGTACACAATATGTATTTTCCCATGTGACGTACACAATATGTATTTTCCCATGTGATGTACACAATATGTATTTTTTGAGTGAAGCATATTGATAATGGCTCATGTATTGAGTCTTGTTGTTTGTGATCCCATGTACACAATTATGATATGAGGGGGTCCAATGACATCAGATCAGTGCTCTACAGCAGTTTTATCTGAAGAACACATTAAGAAAAATTAAGTTCCTGAGAGCCAATCATCATCATCGCCATCCTTATCAATTATATCAATAATAACAATAATTGAATAAATGATGCTCATACATAAAGGCGTCACGCTAGTCGAGGATGGTTGCATTACACAGATGTGTGGGAGAAGGTATCCCTGAAAATAATTTCTGCATTCCTCACATACTTGATGCTGCTCTGTGCCCCAGGGCCAAAGGGGGAACAACCCCTGCACAAAACAACATTAGTTTAGCAACACCTTATCGGGATCACAGTACCAGTCGTGGATTTCCATATACTTGTTTGGTTTGTCTACTGGCCTGTTTTAAGATGACTCACAGCGGTGGGATTTGTCTCCATTGCAATCTTTGTCTGTGGTGGGTCTGGTGGAAACACTTTCCATTAACGGGGGTTGAGTGGACCTGGGCCGTGGTCCCATAACGTCGGACTGTAACTGTAACAACAGGATGTCTAAACGTCAGTTTATACAAACAACTATCCATTTACCCATCTGTAGACAACAGTATCGTCCATTGGCAACAGTATCATCTGTGTCCACTGTGTTCCCGTAACAGCTGTGGAGCTGTTTGTGCGCAGTTTGCCATTGACGTTTTTAAAGTTCTTTCTCTACTAGCATTAACTAAATGTGTTTTTTAACAAGGTGCTCGTATTCACAACAATAGGAACATACAGTAGTTAAAAGAGGGATTGCGTTTATTATCAAATCCAAGGCATGTAAAAATAAGTCTGAAGTAATGAGTGCTTCAGAACTTTTTCAGCTGGTGTGATTATTCAGTTCATTTTCATGACCGATTTTAATGGATTGTTCAAAAGAATTAATGATGTGCTTTTGTGTTACCATTCGTAAGTAATAGTCCAGCAAAATTATGTCAGAAAGTTTTGAAGGGGTACCCAACTCCAGTTGGGATACACCAGTGTTTTAAATCAGCTTTTGTGTGTAAATCTGTTCCTGAGAGCAATACCCATAGTTTTCTCCTATGAACATGACACTTTCCATTATGGAGTTATTCTGATTCTTGTTTTATTTCTGCAGAGGACAGCGTGAATCTGTGTGCATGTTTTTCCTCTGGTAAAATGTGGAATGATTTCAAGCATTAAGTACACACATTAATCTTTTCTCTCTGCTTTCTCCCCCGTCTCATCCTGGTGTAGGGAAGCTATGGCTGAACTGAATGGAGATCTCCTGTGAAGTACCAAACAAAGTACAGAGGCTTCTGGGCTGTCTACTCACCTCTTTATTCAACTACTTTACTATCCAATATATGATATGTGTATACTATCATGGATCAGATAATAATTGTCTGGTTTATTTATTCCCTCTGGTCAGCACTTTGTGACAATCAGTACTAAAGAAATCTATGCTTCATGCTGTAGTCAAGTAAATCTCCTTATATTAGAGGAAAATTGAGTAATTGTTGTGTAGGAATGGTAATGATATTGTGAGAGTCAATGCAGCTTATTTTCTAGTTTTACCTGCTTGGATTTTTTCATTCTCTCTCTCCTCTCTCTCTCTTCTCCCTCTCTCTCTCTCCTCCTTCTCTCCTCTCTCTCTCTCTCTCTCTCTCTCCTCTCTCTCTCTTCTCCCTCTCTCTCTCTCTCTATATATATCTCTCTCTCTCCTCCTTCTCTCCCCTCTCTCTCTCTCTCTCTCTCTCTCTCTCTCTCTCTCTCCTGCTCTCTCGCTCACCCCCCCTCTTGATTTCTTCCTTTGTTCCTTTCATCAGTTTTGTCCCTATGTGGGATTGGAGGGTAACCTAACCCTAACCCTAACCCTAACCCTCACAAACAAAAGGAGAACACAAGCAGGCTTCCTCTGTCAAACAAAAACTCCATCTGAAGAGACTCACATGGACTGAAGAGGCTCACATGGTCTGAAGAGACTCGCATGGACTGAAGAGACTCACATGGACTGAAGAGACTCACATGGTCTGAAGAGACTCGCATGGTCTGAAGAGACTCGCATGGACTGAAGAGACTCGCATGGTCTGAAGAGACTCACATGGACTGAAGAGACTCACATGGACTGAAGAGACTCGCATGGTCTGAAGAGACTCGCATGGACTGAAGAGACTCGCATGGACTGAAGAGACTCGC
>JAOVYW010031659.1:0-29126 GCA_025775045.1 Hiodon tergisus
ATACAACTGTCAGAACTCCAACTCCAACCAAAACAAGCCACAAGCAGACATACAACTGTCAGAACTCCAACTCCAACTAAAACAAGCCACAAACAGGCATACAACTGTCAGAACTCCAACCAATTCATATTACCCATGACCACAGATCCAGCCTCCAAGATAACACAGTTCACACCTCTCACATTTTTATGCTGGAGGGACTCCATCTGGTGCCAGGTATTGAAACTACACCTCACTTATCATCCGTGGGTAGAAGATGGTGTCCCACATGGCAACAGTGGAAGTTTGAAACGGGGATTTAGAACATTTTTCGGATATGGTCAGCATGCACAAAGATACGGTAATCAAAGTTGCTACAAGGACACAAATACCAAATAAAACAAATATACCCAAGAAAACATACCATTTTGTGTAAATTCTTTAATAACATATTTAAAACAACAGTAACACAGAACAAAAACCACAGTTTTTAATATACTTGGACAAGTGTATATGCATATAGAAACATTTCTCTACAGAGAAAAATGGCTACTTGTGATTTTCAACAATGTTCACACGTTAAGCAACTGAAAAAAAAAAAATCAGACAAAGTATATTTGATGCAATAATCCAGTTGCTAAAGGTATTAATTAAGTGGTGGCATTTAAGCCATTTGCTAAATATTGTAGTGATTGATGGGTGCTGCACCATGAAGGGAGGGGGAGGTTTCCTCGGTAATAAATGTGGCGGACATTCCTCAGTTTGAATGCTACCATTTAAAAAATATAGTTAAAGAAACAAACGGTTAACCATAAAATGAAAGCCATTTTGCCATTTAAAATTAAGAACCTTTTATAATTTTCTTTCAGAATACCAACAAAAGAAACAAATGCAATGTGCCCATCATTTAGCAACAGTTCCGTTCAGAGTGGAACAGATGCCTATAACATGGTGGAATGAAGATGGCTACCTTATAAATCAATACAAAATATACAGATAAAATACATATAGAAACTATATACGCATGTGTGTATTTAAGTTAGAAGTAGGTGCATACATATTTGCATGTCTCTCTACTCCATACTGAAAAGAATCAAAAGATACTGATCAAAGACGGTTTAGTTCCGATCGTTTTGTTCTTGATGATTTTATATATTACACAAGATGAATCAGGATGAACGTTTGCTGGGAAAGCTCTGTGCCTAGTTTACTAGCTACGTGGCTGTTTAGGAGCAAGACCAGCTCCAGTCTGCGTTTTAGACGTGAAGCACCAACTATTATCAGTATAGGGTTAGTATCGTCAAGCTTTTGAATTTTCCCCCAGACCACACAGGACACAAATGGGATGGGTTTGAATGATGTCAAAATGGTGTGTGTGTGTGTGTATGCTTGTGGTGCAATTTACACTAAGCCAAGTGAGGACATTTACCTTTCTGACACTGGGAGTCAGAGAACTGCAGCTATGAGTCTTTTCGCTTAAAAGATCCTCTTCATCTTATTCATTCCCCCCCCCCCCATTCCTTTCAACCCCTCGGTCACTTTCTTCCATTCCCATCCTCTCACAGAGACTTCTTAACTGCACTGTTTCTGTACCGTTTTGTCACCGAGGCGATATTAATCACGAACGCTGACATCCACGGTCATTCTGTCCCTTTATATCCCTCACTCCTTCCCCCTGCCCTCCCAACGAGAGTGCCATCAGCTACTCTTCTCCTCTTTGCCCTAGAAGTCCCACAGTTTCATCCATCCGTCCTAATACCCAGCTAACCCTCCGGCCTACGACTGCCGTCGTTGGTGTAATCAGCGATGCCCCGATTCCCCCGCCATCCTCTACAGCACTGCCGCGCCCACTGGACCGCCACTCGCCTCGAAGCTCTTCTCTTCCAGTGGCTTGCCGATCCAGGCCCCGTAGCCATAGGCACTGAGGGCCTGGAAGAACCGGGCCTTGGCTGTCTGGAAGGCCCTGGCGGCCATCTTGGCGTGTGCGTAGGAAGGCTGCGCCAGCAAGTCTGAGCGGCCCTTCAGCTGACACAGGGCTTTGAAGAGACGGAACATGTTCGACTTGGAGACACGGGACACATCCAGTTTGGGGCTGAGGAAAAGAGGGTTATAGAGACGGAGGGTTAGAATGGCAGGGGCCAAAACAAATCACTCATAACTATGGCTGCTACGGCTTGATAAATAATTTTACAGACGATTTCAACTTAGAAATTCAGAAGAAATGCATATCTGCTGCGTAAGAGTAGGGGAACAGAAATGGTACTCCACCACGACACCGTACTGAATGAATACGTTTAGAAAATGGCCAAATCCATCTCACCCGTCCAGCTTCCCCTTGGTCCCGTCCAGCACTTCCACACTGAGGTGGTCAGCAAGGCTCCAGTTCACACTCGACTCCTTGGTCTTACCCGTGTGCCGCGTGGAGTCATAAACACTCACCCGTCCCACCTGAAAGCCCGTAGAGGGAGAGAGCATGGGAGAGACAGGCAGCCAACGACTGGTAAAGAGAGCATCATAAATCAGTTCCCGTTTTGTGTGCAGTGGTTTGTTTGTGTCGTCGCTAAACATATGAAAACCAGAAACGCAGGACCAGGTGCGGAATACAGTGCCTGTTTAAAATGAGCTGTGTCTCAGGGGTATACAACTCCAGTACTAGTTGTGTCTAAGACATATTTATCAGAGTAGGAACACAAATTTAGATTGGAAATAAACTGTGGGCCATAGCGTAGAGCAGGGCTCTTACACTTTGCGATTTCACAGGGGCCAAGTTATATTATTAGAACTAGCTAGCGGAACAGTTTCAGCCAGCGAGCGGCAAATTGAATAGGCCTGGAGTACAGTGTGAATATAATTTGAAGCTTTACCTCAGGATGGTTGAGGGTGAAGTAAGGAGGAAGATTCTTAGTAAAATCATCACCGTCTCTAGCCATTCGACAACACAAAGCTCGGGTTAGGTGCCCATGGCTGTACAAGTAGCCTACAGTGACAAAAAAAATCTGTAGTATTTTAAAACCGTTTCGGTCAAACACGTTATACAACTATAATGATATCAATGTCTAATCGACTATTAAAGTGCAGCGCGCAGATATTTTTAACAAATCGGTTCAGAAACTTTGTGGCACGGGCATAATGGCAATAATTTTTATTTTCCAAAAACCAAAAAAAAAAAAAAATAAGACCAGTGACGACCTCTGCAGATCTCTTACCAAGTGTGATGGATCTGAGGTAGACGGGGTGCAGGAAATGGGTTAGGAGGGCGCCCTGTAGCCCCAGCACGTTCCAGCGGAGGATCTTGTCACTGCAGCTCATGGTGCGGAGCCTCTCCCCGTGCTGGATGCCGTCCCATGTTGGGACTATGTCACTCGACTCCACGGGAATCGTGCCCTCACCTTGGGGGCGGGGGAAAAAACTTTAAATCTAAATGAGAGTGACTGATAAGACACAGGCATACAGATCAGGGGTCCAGTCTCAGACCAACAAGCTGGCTCACAAAAACACAGACAAATCAATACAACTCATCTTCTCTGAATATAAGCCATAATACTGACCAGTCCAAATAATCAGTGCAAATATGCTACAATACTAGAAAATCGAATTACTACAAACCACTTATTGCATCTTTTCATTTTAAATTACTCAATGCATTATCCTAAAAGGTTAGCATAAAATATTTTCACATACAGAATTTTACCATGAGCCCTGTTCCACAAACTTGTACTGAATAGCACTGTCCATCGGGATAATTGCATTTGCCAAAATCTTACCATTCTCCACCTTGGTCCGCAGCTTCCCCTGCTTGACATTCTCAAAGAGGGGCATGTGCCCAGCCCCCACCCCCACGGCTGCCTCGCTGCTGGACTTGTCAAAGAGAGCCCCATCCCCACAAGGGGCGGTGCTGAGGGAATAAATAAATAAAAAAGGCGTCTCGTTCACTCCACTGTTGGCACAGAGAAGCCGGGGTTCCTCTCTGCAGATTTCTCACCTGATGTAGAGGTGAAACGTGACCTCAGGCTTGATCCTCAGTTTGCCATCTCCGGCCGCCTGAAATATGCTGTCCTCAGAGTCTGAGTTGTGCTTCATCAGCTCACTGTACAAGAACCTGAGACAGAAGGAATTGCATTGGAGGAGGAAGACAAGGCAATAGCTTCTGTTGTCATGACAAATGCACGGCAAACGTTCACATACTGACACCTTTAAGGGATAGCGGCAACGAATAAACCACTGTCAGACCATTAAAAAATAAAATAAAAAAAAATCAGGATTTAATTAAACAAGAGTTCAGAGGATTTGTCCTTTAGGTTTTTCAAGCCATGTCCATCACAGACGCATCAAAACATGACCTTCAATAAACGCAAGCCATTACAGTTTGTAGGACACACTTACAAGTAAATATCCATAGCAACCAGATTATTCTATAGTACAGAGGCTAAAACTCCTTATATTGTGACTTGTTTACACAGGGAGCCGTTTATTTGTGCAGGTTTGAATTGGCTCAGGCCAAAACCAGCAACTATGACAAAGGTACACGGTAAACCACATTTTCTTCTCATGCAGACCACTGCAAATTGCAGTGATGCTTACTGCTAGTCAATGGCTTACTTTCCATTTGAGAAAAGCAATTCTCCCAGCCAAGATAAAACGGTGCCTTCCCCTTTTGTGGTTCATCAGCATTCAAAAGCGACTGGTCTCATTGGTTTAGCACCTAGGTCTGTGGATTCATGTTTAAAAGCAAGTAGCAAAAAACTGGTCTTGTATTTATTGCATGTATTATATAACTACTCCATGAAGATGCTGCAGTTCAGGAGCAAATATTCAACGGATCTTGGTTGAGAAAACACAAGGGTTAAACTGTTGATATCTCGGACACAAAGGTGCCAGAAGGATATGACAAAATACAAGATGCATTGGTCTCCTACCTAGACTTCTTAATCTAATAAGAACAGGATCCTCACACCAGCTTTATATTTTGAGAGAGTATTACATATCGGTCAGAGAAAAACGTTTGAGTATGCACCAATAAGGCCACCAATATCCACAAATGTTTATAAAGAAGAGAAATCAGAAGGCAAGAATTTCGATCTGTACCTAATGAATCCTCTTCTGGAAATTATTTCTGCATGACAGTCATTAACTGTGTCGCCTTTAAGGCTCAGCTCCTCCCCTTTAACACAGCGATTTCCTGGAAACAGAAAAAATAACATGGCTGGATGGATATAGATAACCCATTCTAATAGTAATAATTTACTAAGGCCCTAAAGCATTCAAGCGCTGCATCGTGGTTTTTCGGTTCCAAATCTCTCTCCCTCCACTAGTTCCACCCCTTGAAGCAGTACCGGTTCCCAAGCTGACCACGGTTCCCAGGCTGTCCCCTCTCCTCATCACGATGGTGGCCAGGATCTTGCGACCCAGCAGGCTATGCTGGATGCGCGCGGTCAGGGCATTGAAGCGCTGGTGGCTCAGCATGGCGATCTGGTCGTGCAGAGTGCTGCCACTCACTGGGAGCTGGGGACCAGAAACGGGACCGTTAGGACGCCGAGACGCGAATGCGGAAAGGGGGCCAGAGAGCGAGAGACCGGGCCGGCTCACCTCTGGGGTGAGTTCACCCGTGCGGGCCGCCTTCTCGGCCTCCCCGATCAGCACCCGCAGCGCTGCGTCGGCTGCCTCCTGCTTGCCCTGCTTCTTGTTGCTGGCACAGACTGGCGGGAACCAGCGTCCACCCAACTTGGCCTGGTAAGTGAAGCTAGGAGAGGGAAAAGGTTCATGGGTAACACAAAAGGAGGCACAACTCTGGCACAGACATGGCGCCAGTGGACAAAACTCTCACTCACTCATAGGGAGCAGGGGATTATTTCAAAGTAAGAACATTGGTTGTAATGCCTTAGCATTAGTTTGCAGCACTAGTGAAATGATCTCATAGATTTTGAAACTTTTGGAAAGCTGGTCTGCTTGTCAGCTAATATCCTGTATGGAATTTAATGAGAAGTCTGTCGTGAAAAAGAATACATAACTAATTAAAACATTTTCCCATTTATCTCTTTATACACTCGACATTCAGCTGTTCTTTAGTTGGAAGAACAAGAACTAAACACCAACTAATCTAACTGTCCTGCTGAACCACTTGGAGCCTATATTACGGCCAAAGCAACACGTGACATATTCACAGTACATGGACTCTTCCGTTAGACTCAATGCTGTGTTAAGATATACATTTATTATATGTCGACATGTTAACATTGTGGTCACGGCCTGCTTAAGAAAATTGCCTACTCCAAGTAAAGCCAGAGACAAAAACAGAAGCCATGGTCACTGAGTAAAAGAATGTGTGTGTGTGCGGAGCAAACCGAGCCGCCTACCGTGGATCGTGCGGTGGCCCAGACTGCCCCACCATGCGGATCTCTGCAGCGAAGCCCCTGGCGCGGGCGTATTCCAAAAGCCCAGACACGGGGTTGTTGTTGAGGTGGTTGATGAGATCTCCCACCCCTGCTTCGTGGGCCGCTTGTAGCTCGTCCGCCGTTAAGGGGGGCAGGGAAGGGCTGAGAGGCAAGGCAGGCCCGTTCTCATCGTCCCCCACGGGGCAGAAACTCGTATGGGGCTAAGAGGACAGACAGGAGGAAAAGGAAATGAAACATATTGCAAGGATAGGGAGCCTAAAACAACCTCCCAAAAGAAGACTTTTTACACATAATGTAACCCCTCCGCCATGTACTTCAGGTCAGCAGGACTACATACATTTAAATCCATTTAAAATACTTACAAAAAAAACCATAAACAATATAGCATTCAATATCTTCAGAGCTTTGCATGAAAATAATATACCACTGCACTGAAAAGAAAAACCCTACAGACGGCATTTGCTCCAATGCTTAAACATATAAACTATGCAAAAGGAACAGACTATCCAGTGTAGGAGTATGTAGACAAAGCAGAAAACCGACAACACAGAAGAGTATTGTGTAGATATTCAGCTTAATCGCGGATCCCTACCTTGTTGGCGAGCATCCGACCATCTGCAAGCATCTCCTTGACGGCTTCTTCTGCAGCCAACTGACGAGCTGCCTTCTTACTGGGGGCAGAAGCTTCCGGGCAGAGACCGTCCCCCACCTTCACCCTGAACATAAAACTGGGAGACACGGGGGGGGGGGGGGAGACACTGTTCTAGGTCATGTGCTCCCTGCTGGAGGTGGTCTTGCATACAAGTAAATTAAATAAAAAAGGGGAAACATTAATATTAAGCATACAGAAGTGAGGGATGAAAGAACCAACATGTGTTGATTCAAATCAAGTGCAGTTCACTGTCATATGAACTAATAAATCAATTGTCTCATATCAAACGATTGACTTAAACCATACCATCGAACTTCAAATAATAGTCTCACAAATGAAAAATGTTCTTCAATTTGCTAGTTCTAAATTATATAATTTAAGTGCTTATTTAATGGCCAACTGTTTCACACAAACCCTTCTACTCCATTAGCTGCATTTATTTAAACATTTAAAATTTGAGCAGTGATGTTAAATGATAAGCGCTTCTAGTGATAGTTTTGAACTAGCAAATTCAATCAGAATGTTTACTTCATCAGCTGAACTGTTATCGGTTTGAAGTTTTTACGGCCATGATTTAGCAGTCAATTGTTCGATGCGAGAGGCGTGCCATAGTTTCATATTTCTCACTAATGAAAAATTGTTTCATTTGAGTTGATTGCGTACACCCCTGAGCAAGAATTTAAACAGATTATTCAACTAGCCACGAGATGTGGTTTCAGAGGGTCCATACCGATCCATGCACCCGAGCGCAGCGAACATGCACACCGAGTCAGGCCACTGAGACGAGCAAACCGAAGGTTTTACCGTGGGTCGTGAGGAGGTCCTGCCTGTCCGGTGTTGATAAACTCTATGGGGAGTCCACTGCGCTGACTGTACTCCATCAGCATGGAGACGGGATTCTTCCCCCCGGGCAGCGAGCGGGACAGTACCTGGGGGGGTCCCTCCACGGCAGCTCCCTGACGGGAGAGAGGACGACGATAAATCAAGCCATGGTTGGATGTTGGTCAGGTCAAAAAACAAGCCAAATTATAAGCCGTTAAAACAAATGCCAGAGGAAGCATGTAACGTCCCATGCATTTGAAAATTAAACATTATTAATTTTATAGTACAGATGTACAGCGAGTACTACCAAGACTGACTCACCTATGGCCATTTATATTCTTGATAGACACACAAAAAAGTTAATGTCTCCAGAGTAAAATAAAAACGGGAGACAGTCCTGGCACAGACATGTTGCCAGAGGACAAAACTCTCAGTTACTCATAGGGAGTCTAGGATAGATTTTAAAATAAGACCATTGGTTGTAATGCCTTAGCATTAGTTTGCAGCACTAATGACATGATTACAAAAGCAAATGTGAAGTGCTTTCCTTTTGGTTTTGTTCACATCTGCAAAAGGTTTAGCTGTAGAAACTTTGGAAAGCTGGTCTGCTGGTCAGCCAATCTCAATCAATTAATCAATGTATTTTGAATCACTTCAGTGACCGAATGAGAAGACTGACATGAAAAAGAAGAAATGTATATCTTCATTTCCTGCTTGATATTCAGCTGTTCTCTAGTTGGAAGAATGAGAACTATACACCCAAAAATCGAGCTATCCTGCTAACCACCTTAACTACTTTGCGTTGAAAAATGAATGAATAAGATCTCTTCCTCAGAGTTACCATTTAGTACAGAAATGTGCCTCTCCCTCGGTTCCAGCAGCAGTGTCAACTAATCAATCAATCCATTTATTTTCATAGTGCTTTTCACACGTTTCCATATCACAGACTCTTCACAATCAAGAAAAACATTAATATACGTTTTAATATAGAAAATAATATTTCCCAGGCCTGACCCCCCCCAAAAGCATGCCACTGGCATGGCAACAGTGGCAAGGAACAACGCCCTAAGCCGGAAAAAAACCACGAGAGGAACCCGGCTAAATGGGGGAGTCCATCCTCCGCTGGCCGGCACTGGGAGCTGAATTAAGAGTCTAAATCAGCAGGCTCCTCCCCACCTGCTTTTCCAGGGCTCTAAGGCAACTTTAAAGACTCACTGCGATGTCAATGGTGGGGTCATAGGCACTGTCCCTCCTTGCTCGGTTACCCTGTTCTACCTCCTCCAACACCACTTCTTCTTCTTTCCCACCCCCATCCAGTTCCTTTAGCAGGACCCTCAACGTTGCAGCAGCAGCATCCTTCTTGGCCACTTTTTTGTTGGAAGCCTCTGCCACCGGAAACCTGCGACCATCCAGCATAACCTGCATCCTGAACCTTGAAATGTGTTCAGGTGAGAAAAGAGAGAAATTTTAAAAAGGGACAAACGAAAGTCAGAACAAAATATGTCAGGAAGGCGCATAATGGATGCCAGCCATTTATCATCAGTTTCTGACTGACCTGGGATCATGTGAGGGTCCAGTCTGGTCTAGAAGGAGAAACTCGCAGTTCTGACCCAAGTGCTGGGCAAACTCCATCAAACCACTGACTGGGTTCTTGCATCGCACTTCCTGGAGTTTCTGCAGGCGACTTGATCCCAGGTTTTGTGGCGCAGGAGCAAGGGACACTGCTACTGTACCTTCTGAGCTAGGTTGGATTGCATTCAGAAACTGAGGAATGTCATCCGACACCCACTGAGAAAGGCCCCCGTTCTTAAACACTTCCTGATGGAGTTGAGGAGGTTGAAAGGTAGGGTAAGAGGACATAGCAGGGGTGGAGAAATCAGTGGTTTCAGTGGTTAGGGGTTCCAGAACAGGCATGGGTACCAAATCAACATTTGGATCTGACTGGACCTGTGAAGGCTCTTGTTGAATATCTGGACCCAACATCTCCCTATTACCTAACCCATACTCTTCACTTTCCAGCGACAGCTGGTTGTTAGTCAAAAGCTCGACCCCTGTGCGCGCACCTGAAAGCCCAACGGAAACACCTACCCTTTCAATGTTGCCCGCTGCTCCGAACAGAGGCGATCCAGCCCCCTCTATGGCTGCACTCTGAGTGGCTTTTTTATGTCTGTCCATCCGGTCTCTCTTGTGTTGCGACAAATTCCAGACGGGAGGGGATAGGGAAGAATTGCGACTGACCTCACCCTGCTTCTCCAGGGCATAGAGGGTAGGGTTGACCTGCTTAGCATTTTTTAAGCCAAGGTTCTTGGCCAGCATTAGTGCATTAGCCGCACCTGATTCAAACAGGTAATGGAGAATCTTCTCTTTGGTATCTGCCATATTGATGAAGTTGATTGCCTTCCTGCTACGGAAAGGCTGGTCCTGATCAGAGTCGGAAGTTTCTTCTGAGGAGCAGCTTGAGTCCTGGTCCGATTCTCTGTAGCCAACGTGGTTAGACGCGTCAGCTCGATTGTTCTCAGCGCTACTTTCAGAAACAGTATTTACAGTCGCTTGCTTCTGTATTTCTGGTAGGAACTCCCTTTCTTCAGATACAGCTAGGCCCCCATCATTAGTAAGCTCACTTTCCTTTTGCCTGGGTTTCTCTCTCCAAAGACTCCAAAGAGGTGGAGATCCACCCTGACTCTGAACCTTTTGTAATCGGAGAAGTGCGTACAGTTCCCTATTGATTACCTTTTTCGGTAGATGGTGTCTTTTAGCGAGAACTCTTGCTTGAAGAGTGTCACCTGGATTTAACAATGTTAGAGCCCTGAGAATCAGTTCCTGCACTTGTTGACTTACTGTATAGCTAGATGCAGAATATAAACTACCAGAATTGCTACTGGTATTACCACACGAGGACACTCTGTCAAAATTATCAGCTCTAGAAACCCTGTCTTGTTGCAGTGATAAAGTCTGGAAACTATCTAACAAAAAACAATTAGACTCTGGGTATTCTGGTTTGGAATCAAAACGCCTTCTCTGATATTGGTTCGAGACCCAAGGTCTTACCGGCTGGTTCCAACCAGCTTCCCTTTTTGGGCCACTGTAACAGGAAGAATATCCAAAACTCCCACAGTTACCTCTACTTCGGTGGTAGTCCTTCTGTCTGGGGCTATTGGGATGGTTTCTTAAGTACCCAGCTTGCCATTGGCTCAGAGGTGGTTCCGTTTCACTTTGTACGTCACTCCAAATGCCGTTCCTTTGGCTCCCACCTTGACTGCACGTTCTAAACTGTGGAGCTTCAGAAGCCTGACCCCTCAAAAATTGAATCTGTTGCTGCCGAAAGTCTGAAAGGGTACCGTTACATTCTACTCCATTTTCCACTGGGTTTGGAGGAGGGTGGCAGAGGAGAGGGGGCACAGGAGGAGGTGGAGGACCATATGGACGGTAAGGCCCCACAGAAGAAGGGGTGGAAGGGTTACCAGGGAACCTGGTAGGGTAACTTTGGGTGTTCGGGTTACGAGGGACCCTGAAGCGATTAGGGTTTGCAGTAGAACCAGGTCTGAGCTGGCGTTTACCCTGACGATGGGGAGAGCCAAAACGGTAGTACTCGTTGGGGGGGCTGCCTCTACCTCTGCTCATATCGCAGGGGTCAGGGTAAGGGCGGGGAGCTGGTGGAACACCAGCTGTAAATACAATAGGTCAACAGTTGCTGAGCTGACGTAGCAACACGGCAGGTGGCGACCGCAGAGTCCTGACTTTTGAGTGGCGTTGCACCTGAGAGAGGGAGGCAAGAAGCATGAATAAGCAAAGAGTGCATAATTTAAAGTAAAAAAATGATAAAGGAAATCCTATTTAGGGTAAACGTATAGATTTGGGAGGGAGGAATGACAAAACAGATTTTTTTTTAAATATGAAACTGTGGAAAATCCGATTTGCAGTTTTACTCCAGCACAACGTCATATTGTTTGACACAACCCTGATGCCATGTCTCTGCATTGAATTTCTGAGTCTCACCTGGTCGCAACATGATCACTGGGCAAAGCCCTGAATGAATAATTCAACTTATGTAAAAACCATTTTACTTCTGGCTGTAAGGGATCGTTTGCAAACACTTATGGGAGGGGGGTCTTGAGTTTCATCATAATGAACAAACTACACCAAAGAACAAACTACGCCATACTTACAATGAAATGCATATAATCACTAACGAAGCGGGTCCCAGCACCAGAATTTAATTTCAGCTAAAAACAGTGACACCTTACAGCTTACAACCCCACATTAAGGGAAGAACACTAACATTAACATGAGTAGACAGTGTACTGTGCCTAGAGACAAACTGGCTCCGGCTGACTCACCCTGACCCTAATACAATACAACGCTGCCATAAAACCACACACAAATAAAGTGTAGTTTAGTTTTGCACTGCTTTCTGAAAACACGCATGTTCAGAAGTGAATAGATACACTTCTGAACATGCGTGTTTTCAGAAAGCAGAGCAAATGTAATTGTCCGTGACAGAAACTTGGCATCCAACTGTTTTTTTTGAGATAGTCAAATGGAAATATTTTATTCTAGCTCTTTTAATATAGATATTCAATAACAAAGTATAAAATAAGACGGCACCAACACCAAAACATCGGATAGTACCGCTGTGTCATTTATAATACTCTCTTCACAAAAGTTATATTCGACGTATATTTACTACAATATAAACATCATAAACTCATATAATACATTAAATGTAGCTAAACATACCTGTTCACAAGTTATTTATGTGTCTATATTTCCAAATGAAATACAAAGCAAAAGTAAAAATAATGTCTGAATTATCTACTCCATATTTATCCGAGTTAAATATCTTATAATAGCTCGTTGTAGCACGAGGAGAAAGGTTTGTTCTCCGGCGGCGCTCGCTGGTAGAAGTTACAAGTTTGTGGGTAAGCAATTAAATATTAAACATTAAGGCGAGTAATCTTTTGGAGTAAAATTCTATCGGGAATTTGTATTAGCTTTTCGAGATATAATAAAAGAAAAAAGATTCGTAAAAAAGCGAAATAAGGAGTTAAATAACTTTCGCTTTCTATTCTTTGAAAACGTTTACAGTCCCAGCAACGCAATCGCAAGTCACGTGTCCATGAGGGGCGAAACCAACGGGGTTTTAACGAGATCGAGACAGATGTTAACATCAAACAGGTTTCACTACCTCAAAAATGCTTCCATGCAATGCATTACAATGACAACATTTATAGTAGGGGGTTAAACTGCACGCGTTGCAATCTAGTCTGTGTGCCGGATTTCATAACAGGAAGGAGTCGAAAACAACCCAGGTTGGCTACGGATCAACAAAAAAGCTCGTGCAACTTCGAGCAATAACTAATCCCCAATTTCTGAATCTAAAACTCACCCATTTGCGATTCACAGGTATTTTCCCTAGTTGCCTAAAACGTCGTGGTTTTTGCATTTCAAAACGACCTCTCATTAACAGCCAGTTAAATTTAAGACAATGAGATTTTGTTTTAAACCACGTTACCAAAAATGTTCCAAGTAAAATATAGTTTAAAAAAAGTTTTTTAAAATGTCAAGATACGCCTAAGTATTAAACTGGCCAGGACAGGCAAGGGACTTTTTATATCAACATTTGGGGACAATGCGTTCGTTTACATATACAATTACTAAAGGAAACGGTTGACTGGTAGCCTTATGGTAATTTACCGCACATCAGAAAATGCACAGCAAGTAGCATGATTAACAATTAATTTAGATAAGTTTAATTGAGAGGAGACTACATTTCTTTCAGAGTACTCTACTTATAAACAACAAGCTGTCAGTTGTCCTCCACATCCGAGTACCATCCCTCTCCTCTCAAGTTTCAAGCATCCTCATCTCTATACTTATATACATATCGTACTTACTTTCTTCTTCTGAAAATAAACCTCATTTTATTCTTCCATCACCAATAACAATACCATCTTATCATGAAACCCATCTCTTCCATCTTTCGAAGGGGCCAGCTTTCAATATGCCCTTTTACCGTATGAATGGTTTAAAATCTCCCACTACACTGGGAACAAAAATATTCACGCATAGCATTGAAGTAACGTTTTTTTTTTGTTTTTGTTTTTTTATGGCGCTACGAAAAAATGTATTAGAATTATTGACAACAAAATATACGACACAGCAGAGCATTTTACGGACGAGTAAACACAACTAAGCCTAGTCCGCTGTCTTGCAAGATGTATACCAACGTAGCAACTACCTCCTTGTACCACTGGCCCGGTTGTCGTGAAAATGTTGAATCAAAAAATGTAATAGAAAACTGAACGAATTTCATTACCTGCAATTGCATTCACAGCTGTCATCAACAGTGTTTCGACTCAAGGTACCGCACCGTGCAATCAAGTCCCATAACTGGAGGACCCAAATGACATCAATAGGTCGCGACAGTATTTGAGACGCCATTCAGCTGACGCTTACGCAGCGTTCCCACGCCGGTGTTACGTATGAATTTCCCCGGGTCCCTGCGGGCCAAAATGGCGACTAACTAAAACGTGCTTCTGTTGACTTCCATGTGATCTAAAAAGATTAATGTTCTTGATTAATTTCGATTTTTCCCACAACCTTCTTGGTCCCAAGTGCGCTAACTTGCTCGGTTTCATATCTGGGAGGTCGACCTCGTGATGATTGGTTTTACGCAATGATCTCACACATTGCGTAAATTGTTGATACTAATGGATCACTGGCGCCATATTTAAACAGGCATATTTTTCAAATAACCTTTTCCTCAAAGGGGACGCAGTTTTGCAGAGGACCGGACGCTTATTTGAGAAATGCAACGTAAAAACTTTGCCTCCCACCTGTTATAGGAGCAGTAGGCAATTACATTATACAGCTCTTCAGAAATATCTAGTGACCTGGTGAGGTGGGTGGTTTGTTGCCCACCGTGATGTCTTTTTGTTGGCCATAAAACCCTATGAAATGTTTGCGCTCTAAATCTTAGGCCAATTGAATCCTTTAAATTATACATATTTTGACCTCTTGTCCGTTGTCGTGAAAATGTTGCATCAAAATGTTTTCCTTTACTTCTGCTCAACAGATGTCTTTTCCATTGAGATCCCGCAGGTTTCCAGTTCAAAATTCGTAAGACCGACCACCAAGTGCTTGCACGAAAAACGTTAGCAAGGCATTGAGTTAATGTTTTAGTGGCATTTTACACTTTTCTATTTATATTTTTACTTTTCCTCTATAAGTAGTTCCTATTTCGTATTTATTTCCCTGTTTGTTTTTAATTTGTCTTAATCTTATGTTGTGAAGCACACTGCACTGTAAATTGTTTTATTAAATAGTTTTTATCATACTGATTGAATAAATAAGTCTGCTTCTCATTCACACCAATGTTTAACAAACATTACTGCAGCAATATTACTAATGAAGCTCGCTAGTCTTAACTTGCTATACTCGATAATGCTATTTATATGTAGTATTAGAAGTCACGACAAATCATTGCCAATTTAAATTATTTACGTGTGCCGCCTAAATAAAAATGTTACCGCATTGAGTTTCATTACACCGAAACAAATCGATGTAGTCTGACTGCGGTGCCTACATATATCTTCCTCTAATAACCAACAGAAATAGTTAATATAGTATGTGGAGGAGCTAATTAACCCCGCTGCATCCCGTTTAGTTGGCTAACTAGTTATCAGAATCCCCGCTCGCCTTTTCCGTAGTTAGCTAATTAAAATCGCTTTATTTATGGGGTAGTATTAAACAGGTGCATGGGCTAGATTAATCAATACGTCAGTTAGGCTGTCAAAATAGCCGGTCGAAATAGTTATATGTGACCGAAGGTGCAATTAAATTGAGGAAGTCGAATATATGTATAA
Organism: Hiodon tergisus; assembly: GCA_025775045.1. NCBI lineage: Eukaryota > Metazoa > Chordata > Actinopteri > Hiodontiformes > Hiodontidae > Hiodon > Hiodon tergisus. The sequence goes on from JAOVYW010031659.1 coordinate 15,711, forward strand.
TAATTTAGAATAAGTACTCTACATTAATAGAATAATGTTGTTAATATTAACACAACACGTGACGTGTGAAAGTAACCGCATAAACCTAGCACAAAATCGGTAAATGCTAATGCGACGGAAATGGTTCCGGGGAAAATTATACGAAGAGTTGTGAGTTTGTGTGGAAGGAAAACCTGTATTTTATAAGAAAATGTCATTCTCTGCACAAAATTTTATACCCTTTATCAGATTTTTTGAAGTCTCAATCCCAGGTCGCCCCTGGCTCCAAGAAAGAGACCCGGCAGAGGGACTTGGAAGGACCTGCGTTTTCCCCTTCTTTTAGATTTTCTCCGTCATCTTTACTTTTACATCATTTGTAAAATTAAGTCTAAACCACACCTGCTTCATTTGCTTCAACAAAGCGTTAAGAATGCTGTATTGGCATCAAATGTAATTTCCTTGCAAACCTGCAGTCATTTTATTTGCCCACTAGATGTCTGCTCAAATCCAGACACTCTAGATTTAACTGTACATCACAGACACAACCCCTTAAATTTAAAGCATGCAAGCAATCACAACATTTATAGTATTCTGAGATATTCTACACTTACCACAAATAAGCGTTGAAGTTTTAGTGTAAGCAAATAGTTCTTTCTTCGTTATCGTGGAGGCACTCAAGTGTCAAAACGGTAAAACTAAAAAAGCATCAAAAGGCGAGCTAACAAAGTATTTATAATTAAACCTAAGTTATGTTAGTTAACATTTTGAGTACAGTTATTGTTCATTATCAATAAAAACAATGATAACTGCAGTCATTATAGGGGCTATATAGAGGCCCCACTGTCGATAAGTTGAACTATGTAAACACAACGTCATGTTTTTGTCATTTAACTGTTTTATCAGGTTCAACATCAGTTATTTAGTGGCTACAGAGGTTGCTAGTATGTGCGTATCCAAGGCACATAATAGGAATGTGCCAAAAAGCTAATTTAAACTGCGTCAGAAATATTTAGTATTATTTCTCAAAATATATATTTTCCTATATTATAAACTGACACAAACCCAGTCTAGATAAGAAGTTGAATAACTGATGTAAGTTCCTACTAATAAGCTGTGTGTCCGCTTGTTGAGTGATTGAGACATTTGAATGCACTTATAACACTTATAACGGTCATAGTTCGGTATTACATTATAGCCTCATCTTATAGGGTTCTTTGGTTCGTATGAATACAAAAGTTTTGGTTTGCCTCTAGAACTCGCACTAGGCTGGTTTTGTTTTCTGTCACCCCCGCTAAACCACACCAGACAACCATCTAGTCTAGACTTGCTCCCTCCCTTCCCCATGCTGTTTTCTTCATTCTCTCACATACACACTTGCTCACCCCAAACATACACAATGACCATTTGCAGTGGTTAATATTGCACTTCAATATAATTTCACTGCTCAGAGAAATTTTCACTTTTTGATAAGCATCATATTCACTTAACCCTTAAATTATATTTAATGTTTCAGGCCACACATAGCTCCCTGAATCACATTTATAACAACTGCCTGGACATTTCTTGCCAATTAACATCTTACATTACGCTGCTCTACTGGAACTGTGAACACAGGCATTTAATGTGAGCATTTCAGTCTTCTGCAGCTCTACGTCAGTTATCATGACCTCTTCCACTCTCTTGTCTAGCTCTCTTTTTCATTGGGAATGAAAGGGACAGGAGGAGGTGGACAAGGGGAGGAGCAAAAGCCCCCCCCCCCACCCCGTTGCTTCATGCTATTTGCTGCTGCTGTACTAAAGCATAGATGCTGCATCCCTCTCTCCAACTGGCAGTAGATCAAAAGCAACCCCTCTATCTTTCTCTTGCTTTGTCCACATCCAGGCGCAATATGTGGCTGCCTGTGGTCGTGCTTCTTGTTGGACTGTCAGCTTTAATCCAGGGTAAGTTCCTCCGTGTGTTTTTCCTTTTACTCTTTTACTCTCTCCCCTGTAATGCTGCATTTGGAGGAGGGAAAAGAGGAATCAGGGTGAGTGCTTAGTGACAGAAAAGGGAAATGCTTGTATGTGCATACGTTTTAGTGTTTGTGTGCAGCTGAACTTTGTGGGGCTATGACGTACATGCACATGTCACACATGATATACATGTTTCGGTCTGTTATTGTAGGTTAGAGGTATATTCAGGGAGAGAGAAAAGGGCATTGCTGATTTTCTTCTTAACCATCACAAGTAAATCTGATGACAGACACTCTTTAGCCCCAAAATCAAATAAATAACGGCAACCATCAAACACCGAACACGGTTATAGGTCTGCTACTATCTCTGGCCCTGTTTATATAGCCATGGACGTATCAGAGATGTGGGAAAAGCAATGTGTTTTTGTCGATGTTATGGGGGAAAAGTGCCGAATAAAATTTATTCAGAATAGGCTAGTGTTTCTAATATGTCACATTTGATGTTTTGCGCTATTTTCAGTGTGGCCACTAACATTTTAACACTAGCAAAAGTATTCACTTTTACGTTTTTTCCCCCCGAGTAAGTTAACACTCGATAAGGCTGAAATTATCCTCTCTCTCCCCCTTAATGTCACCCCCTACTACTATCTTTGACTCTTTTCTCCTCGTTGCATTCATAATTTTCCTGCCCGTTTCTAAAACTCTTGACTTTTCATCTCTATTGCTGCTGCCTCTCTTTTCCGTCCTCCTTTCTCCTATTTCACCTCCTCCTTTATTTTGACGTCACTTTAATCTCCCCTACACGGCTCCATCACTTACTCGCAGTGTCAGTACAGGGACCCCACCAGCGGCACTTGTTGAGAGAGCTGTTGAAGGACTACAATCGTATGGAGAGGCCAGTGGCCAATGACTCTCTCCCTCTCACCGTCAAATTCTCCATGATCCTCGTGCAGGTTATGGATGTGGTAGTGGCTTCTTTCTCTATGATCTTTGATTTTTCTTTCATTTTTTTTTTCTTTTTCTGTCACGCCAACCTGTTCATTTGCTTCCGTCTGGTTTGCCTGTTGTTTTATCTGCCTGTGGCTGTGTAGAAGTGTAGAAGCAATACCATGACTGTGTTGAAGGTTTGTATGACAGAAGGATGTGGGTGGGGGGAGCTGGAAGAGTTTGAGTTTGATAAAGAATGGGGAGACTTAGGCATGGGGTGAGCCTATGTCACTGCCTCGCTCCTGTTGAAATCTCTTTTCCACGTCATTTAGGATGAGAAGAACCAGGTTCTCACCACCAACATCTGGCTTCAGATGGTAAATATTATTGACAGTGAGTTTGTGAACAGCCATGTGAGTTTGAAAGTGTGAAACCAAATGTTTCTGAGCACTTAAAAAAAAAAGCAAACAAAACAGTATCTGCTATGCCTATATGTTCACCACCTATTTTGTCTTTGTGTATGTCACACCTAAGACAATCACAGTGTCATATGAAACAACCCTGCAATATTAAAAAGATAGTAGAATTCCCTTTGAACTAATACTGCTTTTCTCAGCATTGGTATGACCACTATCTTCAGTGGAACCAGTCAGAATATCCTGGGGTAAAGAATCTTAGATTCACCACTGACCAGGTCTGGACACCTGACATCCTTCTCTACAACAGGTAACACACTTGCCCACACACATGCATGTATGCAGTCAAACACAGACCCACGCACACATGCTCACTTGCACGTTCAACATGTATGCAAGTGGAGTGAAACTTCTTGAATTTTTTTGCCACTGTTACTCCATCATCCCATCAGTGCAGACGACAAATTTGACTCTTCTTTCAAGACCAATGTGCTTGTCAATTCCAGTGGCTTCTGTCAATACTTGCCACCAGGTAGGTCTCCTGTGTCTTTATAGTATATATATCAATTATAATCACTAGTCAAATAATAAAACGTAATACAGGCAATTACCAAACAATATATAACTAACAGTCTCTCAGGCTTTGACTGGCGATTATGTTGTGGGCAGTATTTATTACACACTCTGCTACTTTTTTAATGAGGGTTACCCCTGTACGTGGAGATCAATAAAATGGTCCACATGTGTACATTATTGATGTTATGTAGATCATAGATTGATAGCGGTCTGCTCCTTCGGTAAGCTAAGTTAGCTTGTGATAGTGATCTCCATAACCCACCCGTCTCATGGACTGTATTCTGACAGTTCTTTTAATTTCATTATTATAGGGCAGTTTGATATTGTACAGTACCCTTTAGGTTCCGATAATTATCAAACTCACTATTATATTTACTGATATTGGCTCCAGCAGTGTTGCTGGACAGCCAGGGACGTCCGCACTTGTTTTGGTGGTCTACAAATGTAGTCTCACGCTCTCTCGCCCCTCAGGCATCTTCATGAGCACATGTAACGTGGATGTGCGCTGGTTCCCTTTCGACATCCAGAAGTGCGAGCTGAAGTTTGGCTCCTGGACCTTTGACGGCTGGCTGCTGGACCTGCAAATGAGTGAGGCGGACATCTCTGGGTACATGCCAAACGGGGAGTGGGACCTAGTAGGTGAGTAGACCCAAGAATTACACTCTACCATTATCTCTCAGTATCATCTTACTTTGTCATCAGCTCTGGCAATGTTGTCACAGTGTGAGCGGGAACCCACTCCCTCTTCTCAAACAACTCCCTACACATGAGGTATTGGGCTTCTGCTTTTCATCCTCCCATCCACCTGTACCCAGTTGCCCTTGTAGCTTATATATAATACAATAATCTTAACTCTTTCTCTTGTAAATGCAATACAGATTCTTTCACTTTCACTGTCCTCTCAATGTTTTGTGGGTTCCCCAGCAGTAGTCCCATCCTTTTTGGTTTTTTCAGGGGTTCCAGGTAACCGAAAAGAGGTGTTCTATGACTGCTGCAAGGAACCCTACCACGATGTGACGTTCATTGTGACTATCCGGCGCCGCACGCTGTACTACGCTCTCAACCTGCTGATCCCCTGTGTGCTACTCTCCTCCATGAGCCTGCTGGTCTTCCTGGTGCCTGCCAGCTCCGGGGAGAAAATCTCTCTGGGTAAGGACAGGGGGGGGGGGGGGATCTTAATCATGGGGAGGGACGGCAGTAAGGTGAAAACAGAGGGAAAGCGGGAGAGGGGATGGGGGTCAGGATGTCGCATGGAAGGGAAAGAGTGCATTGCTGATTCTAACATAAGCAGCCAGGGCATCATCTGAGGAGGGTGAATTCCAATGCATTCTGGGAAAGGCAGTACGAGCCTGTTAAAATCAGTGACCGTCTTAATTTATGTTGGTTGAATATATTGCTCTTAGCAGCCGTAATTACTCTTTAGATCGTTCCCTTTGACATGCCAAGTAAGCATTTCTAAAACTTGGCTGCTAAGGACAGTAACACAGTGAACCATATGGACTGAAAAGACCTGGAGGGTGGTGAAAGATCAAGAGAAGTAAGTTTCATGTGGAAACAAGGAGAGAGTAACGGGTCGCTTCGTTGAAAAATGTTGAACATTCAGTGACTATCCCGAATGAGGGAAGCCCTCTCCTCAATGGTTTCTACCCGAACTCCACTTCACCCTCTTATCTGCCCTCTCTTTGTGTTCCTGCAGGCATTACAGTGCTCCTCTCACTTACCGTATTTATGTTGCTGGTGGCGGAAATCATGCCGGCCACATCTGACTCTATACCCCTGATAGGTCAGTTTGCTTTCAGTGTGGAAGCTCACAAAATCTCCACAGACACTGTCCCGAAATTACATCTTTTTTTCAAATAACTTTAGTTAAAACTGTTATTTCAGGGGCTGAAGGGGGAAACATGGTACCACACCTACTGTACTGTATGTGTCATATACTTCATATACATATGTGTCATATACTATACTTCATATTGTGTCATGTGTTTCCTCTTCTCTCTCAGGTCAGTACTTTGCCACCACCATGGTCATTGTGGGTATGTCTGTGGTGGCCACAGTGGTGGTGCTGCAGTATCATCATCACAACCCTAACGGAGGAGACATGCCCAAATGGGTAAGCCTGCCCATCTGCCTGCCCATCTGTATATGCCCTAACAACTCCCATGCCGTCTGACTCCAGGATTGTAACTCCACTGGCTCTCTCTCCCACCGTCTGTTGCAGTGGGGGAAACATTTCTGGGAATGGGCTACAGCTGACTGTTACTCATTCTTTGCCTATGTTTGCCAATCAGTAATTTTTTGCCCGTGCCACGCAACGATTCAAGATTAGCGTCTATGAGTGGTTGGCTCTCATTGACTGATGGAATAAGCCAGGTACATCCATCATGGTTACTGGTTGTAATTTTCCTTCTCTCTAAGGTGCAGGTGATCCTACTGCAGTGGGTAGCCTGGTTCCTACGGATGAGGCACTCTGACAGCGGTGATGACATCCAGCCTCCTCATACTCCTGACTTTCGCCGTTGCTCCTCGGGCTCCCATGGCAGGAACCTCTCCAACGCCCTTGACCCCAACCTACACGTCTTCCACAACCAGAACCTGACGCCTACGGAGGCTGGCTTGTCCCACTTGTGCCAAGGCAACAGCACCCTGCCCCCACTACATGCTCAGTCTGGCGGCAACAACAATGGCAACCTGCTCTACATCAGCTTCCAGGACCTGGAGGATCCACCCCATATCCATGATCCGGCCCAGAGAAATAGCAATACCAGCCAAAAGGGGGCTCCGGGTAACATGGCCTGCAGTCCACCACCCCACGTCCCACCCCAAGTTACCAGCTCACCGCCGCCCACTTCTAACCAGGACACCACAGGCTGCAATAGCACGGTCTCCAGCAGCTTTGGTACTGGGTCAGGAGGAGACTGCCCTGGAGCACCCAGGGCTGGGATAGGGGACCCCCGCCTGCAGGCCATTCTGGAAGAGGTGCGCTTCATGGCGGACCGGTTCCGGGAGCAGGACCAGAACCAGGTGATCGGGGAGCGGTGGAAGTTTGCGGCAGCCGTCATCGACCGGCTGTGTCTGGTGGCCTTCAGTGTCTTCAACATTATCTGCACCATTTCCATCCTCATGGCTGCCCCAAATTTCGTGGAGGCAGTCTCCAAAGACTTCATCTAAACAAGAAGATGTGACCGTGATGCGCCTCTCTGTCAGACAAGAAGACTGCAGATGAGTAGCTGCCCCTTTCAATGTGAAGAGAAGTGTCTCTTTCTCACTGAGAGCAAAAGGAGATTTTTTTTATTTTTTATGAAGAGCTGAAGACGGTATCTTTTCTACTGTGCATCTGGGAAAGATAGACCCAAAGAGTGGCAGTGACAGTTAAGGAAATGAGGCCATGTTTCAGACCTCTCAGAGGTACAGAGAGACATCATTATCTGAGAGGACAGACCAGTAGATTTAATATGCCCCAATAGGGTTCCTAAGGGGTTAAACCGTCCTGATACTGACCCTGATCATAGAAGTCCTTAAGTCCAACGAGGTGTTCCATTTAACATCCTTAATTAGAGCAATGTGTTGATCGTTAACTGAGGATTTATAGAGACTCTGTGCTGTGTTTCGCATTCCTGACACTAGGATAGCAGCATCCAGTAGCACGTTAAATGGAAAGGTAGAGACTGTACTAAGGAACTACCACAGATCCTGCAGGAAATAAATTGGAAACACACCCTTTCCCCTCTCTTGCCCTGGATAAACATCCCAACCCGCCCCATACAACAACGTAAAATAACTGCTCCAAGCATTCTTTCCTGATTTACGCCCAAAAATAAATAAACCTGGTTCTTTTCTATTCTGGCTTCCTTTAGATTTTTCCTAAAACATATAATTTGCATATCGAAATAACAGCATAAAGTACTGACACAGAGTGAATGAAATACTATTTCATTAATGTAATGTAACATTAAATAATTTGTAATATCACTGTGTCAGAGTCAGATGGTCATTAAGGAAATGTAAATTAACAACAATAAAAGTCTATTTATCCACCATTTACCTTCCAGCCTTTAAAATTTAATATGTGTCAGGCAGTCAGGTTACTAATTACAGGAGCTCATTTTAATCAGTTTGAGTACAGACATCAGACATTGCTTTTGCCATACAAAAGAGTAATTGTGTGCCAGTCAATTAAAGTATCTCAGTTTGTATTTCAGCCTGCCTGTTTGTGTACCAGCCAGTGAATAAGTCAGTCTTGTTATCGTCCTGTGTCAGCCGAACAGTCTGTGTGGGTGTGTCTTTAGTCAGTGTGTCAGGGTGTGGGGGTTTGCTGCAGTAGTGTCTGTCTCAGTTGTGCTCTCCCTTTCTTAAGTAATAAATTGTGCTATGCTGGCACTCTCCCTGCACTCAGGTTTACTGTCTCCACTCAGGCATAAAGTGAGAGCGAGAGAGAGAGAGAGAGAATAATTGAACCCTTGTGCATTACACTCACAGCCCTGCAGATATAGCTCAAGATGGGTAAATTAAAATCTATCCATCCGGAACAACGTCACATTTAAAGCTGTTGATGGTATCTGGTTTTATAGGGGAAAAAAAAGAAAAAAGATAAGAATCACAACTGATGTCTTCCTTTTGAAATAGGAACTGATTATTGTAGCTGGAATAAAACTAAAGCTGTCTGCATCGTTTGCATATTAACAGTCACAATCTCATTATCATTCCTGAAGTCTAGCCTTCCCCTCCAAGCAATCTCCCTGAATTCCACTGTATGTACAGCGATAATCCAAACATACACATTTATAAAACACAGTCATACAGAATTTTACATAGAAGATAAATCAAGTTTTACTACTGCTAAAAATACCCTGTGGTGCAATTCTACCGAATCAGATCAGTTTATGTGCAGTATCATTAATGCTTATGCAATGCAGTTTTCTGCTTGACTGAAAACACATGGTTAATAGGGCCTATTTTATTATTCTGTCAATTCATCCTGTCCCTAAAAGAGCCACACTGGTAGTTAAGTTAAAATAGCAAAACGCACAATGCACTTCAATTACGTGGATTTTGGTTTCAAACATCTGAAAATCCTGAACATGAATTCTAAAAAAAAAAATTCTTACTCAAGTTATATTTACAGTATGTCGAGATGTTATAGCAGAAAAAATATCTTAAATTGGTTGACACAGACGTAGTCTGTAATTATTACTATTTCTGTGTCATCAACTGATGGAACTCAAAGCTTTGCCTTGAGATAAAAACAGGGGAAGCATTTTCAACATCACAAAACAGGAAAAAGCTTCAGGATAACATCTTTACATGGGATTGCTCTAACTTCAGGTGCACGCTTTTTAATGCAGGGATAGGCATTTGAAACTAAAGACACAGTTAGAAATGAAGCATTATAATCAATGCCCAATGCAAATGAGGATCGACTGATGCCACTTAGTGCAAGTTATTAGTATAAATATCGACCAAGATTTCTCAGGATGGCAGGTGATTGCTTATCATCTGCCATAAGTTCTCAATAGGAATCCAGTCTGGACCTCAACTGGTCCAGTTAATGATGTTTATCATTAATCTCATCTCTTTGGCCTGGCGCATTTGGTCATTATCCTGCCGAAAGGTACATTTTCATAAATTTTAAGCGTTTTTTTTTTTAAACAAGTTTTCCCTCCAGGATTTTAATACATTTTCCTCTCAAGTTTTCCATTACTGATGAGGGACATTCCAATAACGGAATGCTGCAATTGCAATTCTTACCAGTAGGGGATGATGTTGAATACTTTGGATTGTTGGACCACAAAACTTTTCCTCCTTGTCTGTTGTGTCATGTGAAGCCTTATTACAAATCTCAAATGGGATATGAAATGTTTTCTCCCCTTTATTCTCCAAAACTTCTTATTTCCTGCACCCATTCCGAAAGGGCCAGCTGGGATATTGTTGACTCAATGGCATTTACTCCTAAAGCATCAAACTCAAACTCTTTTAGTTGTTGAATAAAATTCTTTACTATAAAACACATGTATTATTTGTTTTGAAAATGGTTTTGTAGGTCGCAAAATGAGGAAACCATGCAAGGGGCTGAATACTTAAGCTTAAAAGAGAGTGGAAATGAACCAAAAATTAAAAGCTCATAGCACAAGACATTTGCACTGATTAAAAAAACATCTAGTTTTATTATTGCAATGACCTTTTTCATTTAGAACTATTCTGAACAAAAGCACAATAAGGATCAATCTGAAGAACAGGTAAATTCAACATAAAAATAACATCAGTAAAGATGAAAAGAAAGAGACTCCCATTTTGCATCAATAAATCAATTTATTTAAAAGAATATGTTACAATTTATTACACTAGGTGACATTACCAAACATTTTCCTTTTTTTTATAGCTTTTTCCAATGTTAGCTTCAATTTTTTTCGATCTTATTTTTTGTTCCAATTAGATTAATTTTACTCTTTAGTTTAAAACAAAACACTGTCGTCCTACGTTGTCTTTTTGCATTATTTTAGTTGTCATTTAAAAGATTTTCCCAAAACCAACTGTTGAAAATACTGTACAATAAGAGATTTTCTGTTATTATATCTTATTGAAATAAATTAAAAGAGCAGATGATTCCAGTCAGAGAGGAGAGAGAGCGCAAAGACAGACAAATAAGATATGCTCTCACAATTGAAAGGGCAATGATATATCTGTGATCCACCTGTTATGCTGAATACAGATGCACTCACACACTTACAGGGCTCCAATACACTGACGTTAGAAGAAAGCCCTATTGGTTTGGTGAATCCTTTAACTGAAAGCATAACGTTCAAAGAACAGGACATAACTCCCAAAAACGTAATTTCAATATTCAGCTTTAAGATAAATCAAATTCCCCCGAGGCTGGATCAGTCCTCAAACTACTGTTCATTGAAAAGCAGAATTTAAAGAACAGTACAGTAATAACTCAACTTATTGAATCACTGTTTTAAAAAGAGGGTGCTATCATGACAACACTGAGAATTAAAGGCTGTGTTTTGAAGTACATTCTATTACATACAAATATAAACACCTGCCCAACTACAAAGAGACTCACAGAAACAATGAGGTCTTGAGACTAACACTGAGCTGTTTTGTATCTGGCACTTCCTGTTGCCATGACTATAAACCATGTGATGATTTATCAAGCAATATACTGTAGTCTACACAAGAGCCCAGCAGAGAGGGAGGGAAAGGGAGAGAAAGATAGAGTACTGCCAAGTAAAACTTGGCGGTGTAGAATTTATCAGCAGTAAGGCTACCAAGAGTGATGTAGTTAATGCCAAGTTAGCTTACTGAAACCAAAAACCAGGGTTAAGATTATTAATTAGAAATTAGAAAGGATTTTTCTATCAGTCTCAAACTGTCCTGATGTCCGATGCAGCATACATGGAACACAGCAAACTACTGAGCAGTGTGCAACACACGCCAAACAGTGAGCGACAGACACTGGACAACGCAGAAAAATGCAGAGCAGTACAGAAAATGAGCAGGCTGGAATGCACTGGGATCGCGTGCGTTCGCACTGCATGGCAATACTCCGGGCCTCTGCGTTTGACCAGTGTACGGTATGTCCCAACCCTGTCACAGATTTCACTGCATGGCAATACTCCGGGCCTCTGCGTTTGACCAGTGTACGGTATGTCCCAACCCTGTCACAGATTTCACTGCATGTCAGTTCTAGTTAGTTTGGCGTCTTTGAAAAATACAAAGACAGACAATGGAGGTCATAATCAAAAAAATCAGCAGAATACAAATCCACGTGAAATTTGAATTATGTAATCGTTCATATGAACAGATAACTAGTGCAAAAGTTCACATAAGAGAGCTACTTGTATTCACCTTGACAAGGCTTTTTGTGAGAACTCTCTGACACACAATCTGTCTGATTACCTTCCACTTTAATAAACTATGGTGAACTATGCCTTCTTAGTATTTTTTTTCCATGGCTACTGCCCCATGAACAATACTGAGAACGACAGAGAACCAAAAACACCATAAGAGAGTTTCTCAGCACACAGCACTCCGGCTGTTGAGAGTCTCGGCAAACGTGCGCGCACGAGCAGCCAAGCCCTCCAATAGTAGGCCACACTCAAAGTTGAACCCACAGGTTAGTTATGAGAGTCAAAGGGAGTGCATTAGATGAAACACCTTTCTCTAAAAACTCAAGGTATCCTTGTGGTGCTGTACAGTAGGGCCCTCTGCTGCATCCGGGGGGCATCACATCGGTTTTTTTGTTTTGTTTTTGTTTTTAAACGGCAAACACAAAAATTTTCAAAACTCTTGACACAAAATGAAAAAAAATTTAAAATTAAATTGTTTTACTTGTTTACATACACCACACATACCTACCAAAATGCAGAGTATCTTACAGCATTTTCAACCTTCAAATTGTACTATATTGCTTAGAAAAGTAAGCAAAATGTATTTTGCAAAATGCAAACATACAGAAATTGAGCATTCTCAAGCATTTTCAGTGGGCATTTAAATTGCAATAAACAAGGACATTAGTCTTCAGCATCAGTTAATATAAAATCGCTATTTTCCTAAATGTAGATTTTTTAAAATAGTATTTGTGTCTGATGATCTCTGATTTCTAAGGGACACTCGTTTAATTCTGCTTCTTAATATGCCTTTAGTTTAGAAATCCAGGTACGCCATCTAGATGCTTAGGTTTCCTCTCAGCACACTCCCGTCAGAAAAATTATGAAATAAATTAAAATGTGTATATTATGTATACAGCTGTATTTATGCATTTAGAAAACAATAACAATGCTTTCACAAAATAAACTTAATTTATATTGCATGAATCCCTAAACTGTTAAAAGGAAACTAGTGGCCTGCAGTACATTAAGTTTACACTCATCACAGGTTTTTCTTTGAGAATTGTGTCAAGAGTTTTTTGTTTTTTTTGCCATTGTTAAGTCAATACCCACCAGCTACCATTTACTCTAGGTGAATAGTCTGCAAAAATGTTTCATCAGAAAAATGACTAATATTTAGCATTTCCCTCGCTACCCCCAACACAGTACACGTCGCCTCCCGTGAGCTGTTCGTCTATGGGTTTACGTTCAGCTGCTAATGCATGAAAAGACTGTGAAACTCTTTCAGTCTGCTCTCCTATCTGAACCAGAGCGAGATGTAAAACAAGTGTACCTCTCTCTCCCTTTCACAGGTTTGTGTTTTTTATTGTGTTAGTTTAAGGATTAGTTCACTTTTTTCTAATTTAACCAACTCATCTTCACATCCTTGCTTCAATATCTCCAACAGTCACATCATTCCACTTGATTCACTTCTTAATCTTCTCTGAAACCATGTTCTTTCGCCTGTCTAGCACCTGTGACAATCTTGTTAGTTTCCCCCGTCTCGGTTAGACCATTCCTTCAAATACTTTTGTAAAAGCATTCCTCTTGTCCTTTCCTTTTACAGCGTTCATATATCAGCTTGATGTCCTTTGTCCTTCTCCTCAAGAACACGAGGCAATGTACAGGGTGAATCAATGGCAGAGCAGTTTTTTTTACCAGCCAATCACATTGGGGATGATCATTTTGCTCTTTT